>ML779563.1:749230-787860 GCA_009831015.1 Picea engelmannii
GGTATGCGAAACTCCGAATCAGTTTAGTATGAATAGATTTCAGCATTTCGGTGTTTCGGCACCCGGGAAACCAAAGGGTGATACCCCTCGTCTTCGCAAGCCACGAAGTCCCAGTATGCGAAACTTCGATTCAGTTTAGTGTGAGTAGGTTTCGGCGTTTCGACACCCGGGAAACCAAAGGGTGATACCCCTCCTCTTCGCAAGCCACTAAGTCCTGGTATGTGAAACTCCGATTCAGTTTAGTGTGAGTAGATTTCGGCATTTCGGCGTTTCGGCACCCGGGAAACCAAAGGGTGATACCCCTCGTCTTTGCAAGTCGCAAAGTCCTGGTTTGCGAAACTTCAAATCAGTTTGGTGTGAATAGGTTTTAGCATTTCGGCATTTTGGCACCCGGGGAAACCAAAGGGCAAGACCCCTTGTCTTCGTTAGTCGTGAAATCTCGGTACGTGAAACCCCGACGCGCTCGGAGCATGAGCCCTAGGTCACAAGACAGCTTCACATGGTAGAAAAGAGGAGTCTCGAAAGGATCTGGACCGTCCATCGGGGGAGACGCGTGGTGAGCGGTCAGAGTTTGGGGAAAGCTCTGAAATCCCGTGAGTCGTTAGATCTCGTACAAGAACTCGTGTATCAGGTTTCGGGGTTCGGAGAGTCGAAATACTCGACTCTCTTGCATTTCGAACTCCTGGTTACCGAAATCCCGATACGGCCACGATCGTCGAATCAGGGGGAGATTCACAGCCGTCGATCTCAATGAAGGTACGATTTCAGGTTTCAGGGTTTGAAGAGTCGAAGGACTTGACTCTCGGGCATCGCTGAGTCGCGAATTGCAAAAGGCGCCTCTTGGCTTGTCCCGAGGTCATAACCGATGATCACATGGAGGTGAAGCCCGCGCTTGGTGCTTGAGTTGTAGACGACGGGTTTTCAATGAAAGAACCGGTGGATTGGTTTAGTGAAGGTTCCGACAGGAAGAGCTAGCCTGCGTTAGGACCTCATAGGAACTCGGGGATTCTGTCCCTCGAGAAAAAGGAGGAAAAGGCAGAAAAAATCTATTAGGTCGTGGTGGGTATGTTTCATGGGGCCATCTAGAGGTCTCATGGCCACAAGAGTCTAGCACCATGGTGAGTGTCACGACTGGCGGTCTACTGAGGCAATTAGCGACATGATTGGTGCTTCCTATTTTATACTTGATGTTGAGGTGGAATTGTTGCAAGTATGTGGACCACTTTTGATGGCGGTCATTCTGCAATTTTCCTGTTGTCTGCATGAACTACAGTGGCTTATGATCGGTGTGGATGACTGCTTAGAACCCAGGATGGAGCTTGGTGGTAGCAATAGTGGCACTGGGTTCCGCATCAATGATCCATCTTCCCCTTTATGGTTCTGAATCAGAGTCAGAATATGCATTTGATTAAGAGGCTTTCACTTCGGCCACCAACGACTGCTTTGAGCGACAATCAATAGTATTATGCCAAGGGATCTTATGGAAGTCACACCACTTCCCGGTATCTTTCTTTATATTTCCGGTGTCCTTCTTTGCTTGCAGCTTGGACTGGTTTTATTAATATTGTCCATCTTTTCTCTGTCCTTTGTTATGTGGGTTGGGGTCTCCCTTTCCTGGCTTTTGTTGTGAGGGGTTCCCAGGCCCGAATTGTCGCGTCTTTTGTTTGAGCTTCAGCTTGATTTTGACGGCATATCGGTAGGCCGCGCCCAATGATGATATGTCCAGAAATTTGATTTCGGTCTGGATGTATCTATGCAGATCACCGTGATACTTGAGCACCAGATGTTGCTCTGAATTTTTTATACCAAGCTTGGTGTGCAAGGTATGGAAGATATTTGTGAAATCTGGCACTACTTGGTCTATTTCTTGCCGCAGTGTGGTCCATTTGGTATACAAGTCGTCATAACTTCTGACGGGGTAGTATTGTTCCTTAATAGCATCCCTGAAGGATTCCCAGGTGGTCAAAACTGTAAATAATGAGGGTTCATTTGTTTCATTTTGCTCACAGAAAGTTTCCCACCAATCTTTGACACGGGAAATGGATTTGAGGAGCGCAAAAGTAATATTTTCTCTATTCGAAAAGTTATGGACAGAAAAATACCCTTCTAGTAGATTCAACCACTTGTCTATAACATTTGCATCTATCTGACCTTCAAATATAGGAATATCGAAGTTTATTTGTACCTTGAAGGGGGCGACGCCTCCGCTCGAAGACATGCGTCGCATGTTGGTAGCCGTCGAAGGATTTGCATGAAACTATCCATCATCTCATTCCTTTGTTGTGTGAGGGCTTCTTCAATCAACAGTTTAAAAGGATATCATGTCCCGTCATATTTCTTTTCTCCTGCCATGAGAGGTCGCTTGGGCGTGTGAGAGATTTTTTCCTCAAGAACGAGCTCGAGACCCAACTCTTTGTACTCCGACCTCGTTGGGGACAGGCATTAAGATGACAAGGAGCAGACCCCTGTGATACCATTGATCTGGATTTTATGAGCAAAACGAAATGACTACAGATTATTAACAGGTGCTTAACACAAAATAACAAAGATACAATAAAATTGGTTTTCTATTCAATAAAGAAATAAGCTGAAACTATAAAATGCAACGAAAACAAGCTTGTTGGAATGGTGGCGGCTTATCTCTGAGAAGAGATGTGACGGTTGCACTCATTCACAAGAAAATGATTACAATGAGGCTCTAAAGGCCTTTTTACAATAAACAGGAATGCCAAAAACCCTAGACATCCAAAAACCTAACCCTGGGAGATGAAGCGCCAAAAGTCATGTGGGCCCTGTTTGGGTAAGTTAGTACATCAACTTCTCGGGGTTGTAACTTTTGCATACGATCTCCGTTTTAGGCGTATGATAGCCTGTTGGAAAGGTATCGCCGAGGAGATTCAATTTGAACTTCCATAATATTCTCCCTTTTCCCAAAAAACATCGTTTAGGGCCTCAACATGGCTCCGGGAGTGAAAAACTACTAAAAATAGTAAATTACCAAAATTGCCAGAAAACTATTTTGAGCCAGTTCGAAAAGATGGGTGGCCACCGATATCCATCTGGATCAGTGTGCCATGGAGTAGGGTGTCATCAACGATATGTTGGTGTGTGGAGGTTGGACAGTTTTCGAAAGGTTTGATTCCTTTTATTTCCCCTGTTGCAGTTGCGCTTTTTATGCTTATGTTGAGCCCTTCCATCATTAGAATGAACAGGAAGGGGGATAACGGTTCTCCTTGTATGATGCCTCTCGAAGGCCAGAAGGGTTTTGTTGGGTCTCCATTGATTAGAAGTGAGTAGCTTTTCATTGAGACTAGATTGATGATCTAGTTGATTCAGTGTTGTTCGAAGCCAAAGGCTTCCAGCATCTTGGTCATATAGTGCCAGCTAATTTTGTCATAAGCCTTCGCTAGGTCAAGTTGGATTATCATCCCCACTCTTCTTTGGCTTTTCAGCATGTGTATAAGCTCATGGGCATGGATGATGTTGTCCATTATTTGTCTTCCTTCTACGAAATCCGCATGTTCCTCTGAAATCAGTGTGGGTAGGATAGGTTGCAGTCTATTGGCTATGACTTTGGAGATTATCTTGTAAACTACATTGCATAAAGCTATAGGTCTGTAGCGATCAGGGGTCCTTGCTTCATTTTCTTTTGGGATTAGAGTGATCATTATGGCATTTAACGCTTTCAATATGGACGCCGAGTGTCTGGAGTCTTCCACCACCCCATAAACAACATGTGTTAACCACTTCCCAGTGGGCTTTGAAGAATTCCACTGTGAATCCATATGGACATGGGGCCTTTCCATTGGGCATCTCCTCGACCACTTGGTCAATTTCCTCCTTTGCAATGGGTTTGCTTAGATCCATATTTTGTTCCTGGGTGACCAACCTGGGGATTTGCTAAGTTATCCTTTGAATGGCCTATGTTCTGTCTTGGTTGGGTTCTTGGGCTATCCCCTGGAAGTGATTAACCAGTGTGTCTTCAATTTCCTTGTGGGATTCTCTTTCAACCCCATCCTGATCCCTAATTTTCATGATTTTGTTGTGGGTTCTTCTTGCAATGGTTGTTCTATAAAAAAAACTCGGTATTTTGCTCCTTCCTTTAGCCACCTGATTCTAGAATTTTGGCGCCATAGAGTTTATTCATGTTGGCATCTTGCTTCCCATTCCTGGGTCAGTTGGATCTCTTCTCTTTTCCAATCCTCTGTATATCCCTCGTCTATGCAGAGTTCCCAGAGTATCCTCATTCTGTCCTTGATATTTTTTTTCTTGGTTTATGTTTCCAAAGATTTCCTTGTTCCACTCCTTGAGTTTATGTTTGATGTACTTGAGTTTCTTGTAAAGTTTTAACATCCTTATCCCTTGATCTGGTAGTTCCTCCCGCCACCATTGGTTGATGTTCTCCTTGAAGGTGGGATTTTCGATCCAAAATTTTTCAAATCTAAAAGGTCTATTCTTCAGAGTGGTTTGGAAGTTTGCTTCCAATTGAACTGACCAATGGTCTGAACCCCCCCCCATGGAAGGATGTTGAAGTCTAAAGTTATTCCCTGCAGAATGATGGATTTTGACACTAGGAATCGGTCTAGCCTTGTAGCTACTTGGTGGTGATTTACTCGTTTGTTATTCCAGGTGAACTGGCCATTGTTGGATCTGATGTCCACCATCTCCATTGTTTCAATGAAAGCTGAGAATTCCTTTGCATCTCTATCCAGTCTCCTGGTGCCCCCTTTTTTCTCCATAAGTGTCATGATGATGTTGAAGTCCCCTGCCATGATCCAGTGGAGGTTGTTGAATTGGGCCTTTAGATTTTCTAGGTCTAGGAGCATTCTCCTTTTTTCCTCCAACATCTGAGGACCATACACATTAGTGCATAGAATCACCTCTGTGTTACCTATAATTTGCATGTTAACATAAAGTGTGTGTCTCGTGGCTTCAACTACTAGTAGGTTCATCGATTTTGGGTTCCACAAGGTGAGAATACCTCCTGCCATATCTTGGCCTTCGACAACCAACATCTTGTACTTACTCCATTGTTTTTTGTTGATTGTTTCCATTATGTCTACACTGCATTTTGTCTCTTGGATGAAACAGAGGTCAGGTTGTTCCTTCCTCATTCTATTTTTAAGGATTCTTTGTTTTCTTGGGTTGTTTAGGCCTCTTATATTCCATGTTATAATATTCATTTAAACATGTGGGGGGGAGTTGGGAAAGAGATTTTTTTATCTTACCTAAGTTTATCAACAGGGCTCCTGGTTCTTGTAGGGCTACATTGTTTGATTTTTTGCCTTTCTTTCGCCTCGTCTGCTTGGGTGAAATCTGTGGTTGTCCCTCGTCTGCTTTGATTCCCAGGTGTCCTATCTCGCCATGCGTGCGCTTGATCCCTCTGGATTTTGCTTCCTCCCTTATAAGGAAGAGGTATTGGATGCGATCTAGTTGCTTCATTGGCACATTGTCTACTCCCTGCCTTTTCCATTGCTCCAATATGTTCGGGAGATCTATTCCTTCCCTTTCCACAATGTCTCTAAGATCAGGATCTTCCTTGCCTACCTCGCTTGGTGTCATATCCAAGTCTCCGTCTGCCTCCTACATTGGGGTGTTGGCATCTTCGTTACCTCCTTCCATAGGACTTGTGCTACCTCCTTGTTCCCTCTTATTGCTTGGAATATATGTGTTCTCGTGCATTGTTTGTTCCCTAACTTCTCTAGCTTTTGTCTTTTCCTTTCCTCCTTCTTCCCCTTGGTTGACCCTATCTCGTCCGTCTGGTCTAGTCCTGGCTTCTAGATTTCTTCCTGTTGGGGCTTTGCTTTACTTCTTGTTTGCTCTGTTCTTGTGGTTCGGTTTTAGAAACCCGTCCTCATCCTATTGTGTTTTGGTTTTTTCCGTTTCTTATTTTTTATTGAGAGGACATTCTCTGATTAGGTGTCCATGTTCATGGCATCTTCTACATCTAAACGGGATCTGCTCGTAGTCGATGCTCTATATCCATTCCTCATCCCTGAATTCCAGGCCTATGGCTTCTGGGAGCGCCCCTGAAACATCCATCTCTA
The DNA here is from genome assembly GCA_009831015.1 of Picea engelmannii. NCBI lineage: Eukaryota > Viridiplantae > Streptophyta > Pinopsida > Pinales > Pinaceae > Picea > Picea engelmannii. Next base: position 755,278 of record ML779563.1, read on the forward strand.
TGCAGATCCTTGCATAGGATGTATACCTCCCTTTTAGGGTTGCTTCCGATGTCTTAACATATTTTCCAAGCTTGTTCCCGATTGCTTTGAAGGTGGATGTTATCCAGTAGTCTAGCGGTAAAGAGTAAATCCTCAGCCAGACTGGGACATTTTTAAAGGTTTTTTTCTCTGGGGAGAAGTTTTCCTTCCACGGTCGCATGTACAACCCTGCTGAGGCGTGGAAGTATGGGCCCCGCGCAAAGACTTTATCCTTGTCCTCCAGGTTCATGAAGGCTGTTGTGAAGAATCCTTTCGAGCCCAGGTGGAGTTCCACTTCTCCACTTGGCTTCCATTGATATTTTATCCAGTTGCGCAGTGTTCTTTCTGTGGGCCACAAACCCATGAACTTGCAAATTAGTGCATGCGTCTTCATCTGGTCCCGATAGAGTTGCATTTGTGGGTCTTCCAATATAACCTTGGGTATTAATGTTGTTTTAGGTTTACATGGGTTGCGCCCATCTGCCCCACTGGGATTCGCTGGTTCCTGCGCATCCTTTTGGGCTTCTCTGGCTTCTTCCCCCACGCGATCCCTTTTTTCTTGGTTGCTCTCTTGATTCTTTTTCGATCCTGATCATGAGGTGCTTGTCAACGGTTCTTTGAAGCCAACGCCTCGTGGGTCTTTCCCCCTGTCCACCACTACCTGCTTGTATGAGGGGGTTCCACTCCCACCCCCTTTGGTAACCATTTTGTTCACTGCTAAGACCGCAACTATCAAACCCTAGCTTGCGATTTCTCCAGGTTCATCCAACCATTAATATAATAAAAATATCTATTTTTCTCATTTGTTAGTTTATATTATATATAAACTATATATACTTTTTAATTTTTTTTTTGATTTTTTATTTTTTATTAAATTCAATTGTTTTTTTTTCTTTGGTTTTTTTAGTTTTTAATTTATAAAAATAAAATAAAATTATATATTTTTTTAAATATTCAAAAATAGTGTTATTTAATTACAATTATTTTTTATGTATTGAAGTAAAGGTAAACAATTTGTTAAAAATGATGTTTTCCACTATATTTTAAAAGTATGGAACTATGAATTAATTAAGGAGACACAATTATATGAAAACTCTTAATTTCTAAAAAGTAAATGGTAAAAAATATTTTTGAGATTGAAAGAAGTATGGAAAAATGACTAAAAACACCGTTGAAAAAAAAATTGAAAAAATTGAAAATAGATGAAAAATAAGTATTAAAAAAAATTGTTGTGGAAATATTATGGATCAGAAAATTTAAAATATCAAAATACCACCTAAAAAGGGAGGGGGGTGCTACCGGTAGCACCATTTTAAAAAACGAGGTGTAAAAATGTCACCCTTGAAAAAATGAGAACTCGGAAAAATTCTTGTTAAGTTGGTAATATTGTTCTTTTAGAATGGTACCTGGACAGATTGTAACCCATTGCTCTCGATCTACAAGGAGATCTTCAATTTTAAGCTTCCAAAGCTCAAAATTTTGGCCATTGAATTGTTTTATCTCTATTCTCGAGTTGTTGGCCATCTTTAACAAAATCTTTAAAGATTTATGACTTATGACTCTTAATGAACCCAGGGTTTAGCTCAAATCCAAGATTGTTAAACCAAGTTTTGATACCACGTGTTAGGAAATGAGGAACACTTCCACACTAAACCCAGGTTAAGAGAGGAAGAAATATTTAAACAAGAAAGTAAATGACAAAGCAAACACACAATACACAGAGATTTTACCCTGGAAACCCAAATGGGAAAACCAACATTCATTGATCGTTCTGCTCTCTTGTTATCTTATTCATTCAAAATAAAAGGTTACATGCCTAACATTGGTCTACACCTAAGACACAATCGACATCATACCTTCTTTCTTTACACAAGAACAACCATGTAGCCAATTTGGCTTACATCTGCATGACCAACAACCTCTACGATTATTGATTAGCGATTAGTTTTCACAACATTACAACGCGCCTTCTTTATAGGCTTTACGGTAGGAAAAACCCTAAAGAAAAGGTGGTCAAAGACGGTAACAGATCCACACAGATCATTGGCTACAAATGCCATGAATCTCGGAATTATGTTATAGTTGACTACCAAGTCAAATTACCAGTCGACCTTCATTCGGTCTTCAGTCGGTTGCCACACGTACGCCTGTCGACCTCTTGTCAGTTTACCTGTTCGACTTTACTCGATCGAACCACCTCGACCTTCGACATCGACTGTCAGTCGATTCAACTCAACTAGACTTTCACTACAAAGAATATAACAACCCAACATGCACTAATAAGTAATTCCTTCAACAAATTAAAAGTATCTTCACACTTTGTTGTCCATGCAAACTTAGTTCCCTTCTTTTGTAAAGAAGTGATGGGATGAGCAATCTTAGAGAACCATTTTATAATCCTCGTATTGTATCCAGCTAATCCTATAAAATATCTGACTTTTGAAACATTCCTTGGTGTTGGCCATCCTCTAATGGCTTCAATTTTCTCTGGATCTACTGTTATACCTTCTTCTGAAACAATGTGCCCAAAATAATGGATTTATTCTTGGTAAAAAAAACACTTACTAAGCTTGGCATAAAGTCGATGTTCCCTTAGAACTTGCAGCACCAACCTCAAGTGGTGTTCATGCTCTTCCTCATATTTTTTAATAGATAAGTATGCCATCCAAGAACACAATGACAAACTTATCTAGATAATTTTTTAATATGCCATCCATTAAGCACATAAATACAACTAGTGTGTTGGTCAGTCTAAATGGAACCACTACAAATTCATAATGTCCATACCTGGTTCTAAAGGTTTTCTTACTGGTGTCTTCTTCCTTGATTCTTACCTGATGGTATCCTGATCTCAAGTCTATTTTTGAAAATATCCTTGCTCCTCTTAGTTGATCAAAGAGGTCATCAATTTGGGGTAGAGGGTATTTGTTCTTCTTAGTGGAGTTATTATGTTGTCTGAATTCAATACACAGCCTCAATGTTCCATCCTTATTTTTCACAAAGAGTATTGGTGCTCCCCAAGGTGAAACACTTGGGTGTATGTACCCTTTCTTCAACAATTCTTCCAAATGCATTTGTAATTATTTTAATTTTGGTGTACTCATTTTGTAAGGATTTTTTACTATTGGGGCAACACCTGGTACTAAATCAGTAAGGAAATATATCTCCCTCTGTGGTGGCAATCCTAGTATTTCTTGGAATACATATTCAAATTTTTGCAATACTGAAAAATCTTCGAGGCTTGGTCCTTTTGTCTTTTCTGGTTCCTCCACATGCGCTGCATACAATTGACAACCCTTCTTAAAACATCTCTTCAGTTGTAAGGCTAAAATATCCCTTACAAAAATGGGTCTTCGAATTCTGTTCATAGTGCTCTATTTTCCTTCTTCATCAAAACATGTAAATGTCTTGTTATGGAAATCTTGGACAACATGATGTTTCTCCAACCAATCCATCCCAATTAAGATATCATAAGATCCTAGTGGTATGAGATTCATATCATCAATTTCATTTACTGATCCATTCATATTTATTGGACAACCTTTGACTGTCTCATTGCTTTTTCTTTTGGTTCTAGTGGCTAGCTGAACCAAACTTGATTTTTTGAGCTTACTTTTCTCCAAATGTAATATGCCCACTACTTTAGGATCAATATAAAAATGACTTCCTCGTGAGTCAATTAAAATAGAAACAGAATGATTAATGATCTTACCTTCCACTTTGATCATATTGGATGGTTGTTCTATTTTTTTATCTTCTAAGGCTGCATATATTCTTGTAATATTTTCCCCATGCCTTCTATTGTAGTAGCCTCTTGGATGTTGTGCATGGTCTTCATTTTGTCTTCTCTATGAATGAAATCCTTATACATGTGATCTTCTTTGCATCCCCAACATTTGATTGGTGGTCTTCCCCTTTTTCCCAAGGAGTATTCCTTCCTGGATTCATTTTTAGTAGTTTGATCTTGTTGATTTATATCAGGATTGTTTCTGTTGAAAGGAGGTTTGAATACCTTCCTTCTCTGATCAAACTTCTCTTTTTTCTTATCCTTCAAAGACTTTTGCAAATATTCTTTGCCCTTGCCTTACTCATACAAGTACTTAGCCTTTCTAATGGTTTCAATCAAAGTTTTAGGCTCATCATATTGAATCTTCTCTTTCTAAAATGATGGTAGTCCACTCAAAAACCTTTGCATCTTCACCTTCTCATCCTTGATAAATCCCACATACTTCAACAATCCCAATAACTTTTTTTCATATTCTCCCATGGTCATGCTCCCCAACCTAAGTTCAAAGAAATCTTGCATCTTCTTTTCCTAGTAGTGTACTGAAAGATACTCCTTCTGAAAATACCTATTGAATTGCTTCCAAGTGATCATATTCTCATTGATGTATTTCACTTGCTTCAACTGATCCCACCACATCGTAGCTTTTCCAAGCAAATGGTAAGTGAAAATCACGGCTTCTAGATTAGAAGAGTAGTTGTGCAACTAAAAATACTTCATGATTCCAAGCAATGAGGCTTCAACATCATATTCCCTTTATCTTTCACCATAAAAGGATGGTGGCTTAAGCTTCCTTAATTCTCCTTGCAAACCATCCAACTCATGTCTTCTTCTTTGATGCCTGATAGGAGACACTTATGGACTGCTCCTCTACAACTAATTTAGGCTTTGCATCATTTCGGCATTTATTTGATTTTGGTCTTTCATCGTCTTCTCATTATCTACTTTGTAACTCTGCACTTCTAATCTCAAGCTTCTCACATTCTCTATTAATGTTTTTGGCTCCATTATGCTCATGTGTCCATTAGATTTTGTCTCTGCATTTCCTACACTGATATTTTAACCTTTGGATTCTCTCTCGTGATTGAAGGATCCCTCTCCTTCCTCCATTTCCTAAATATGCATTCCCAACTTGAACTAATATGTTTACACCCCTAATTATGCAAGAAAGTGTGCATGTAACATAATTTCTATTAGAAAAAACACGTATATACACATTTTTGGAAAAAGGACTACAACATAATTTGTATATATTTTTTTCTTTTGTTTCTTAAGGCCACCAGTCATATTCTTCCCAGTTGACAGTAATATTTATTGCTCAGAACAATTTTCTAGGTGCATAACTCGATTCCTTTCTCCAAGAGCTTTCCAACAACTATTCGTTTTTCCAATTATGAGCTCAAAGCAAAAAGTTATTCCCTTCTGAAGTTTTCTAGGGATTTTTCCCTTCAATGAGAGTCTTTCTATTTGATGAGGCCTCCACATGGACCCCTTCCATGTGTGTTGGATGATGTGGCATCAACCACCGACCCACCTGACAATCGGATCCATCGAATCTCCGCACTTGACACCACTTAAATACTTCTGATAATTGGTTATCTAGGGGTCCAGTCCTCTAGAACTTAATCAATCGGGATCCTCTCCTAACTGAAGGCACACAACCACCGAGTGCCTCGCCCCACCGGGTACTGGGATCCCTGGATTTACCAAGCCCTTTGCAATAGTTCTCAATCCGTCCGGTGGTCTGATTCTCTGATACAATGAATCCCTCCTGAACTTATTTCAAAAGATCAATGACCCGGATTTCTCAGTCTCCCAGATATGACGGTTGGGATCTATCCTTGGTTCAAAGACATGTAAGGGTAGGTGGTCCAGCTAGAACCCAAGACACATGGACCTGATGTGGCATGACACTTAGTAACTTGATCGAACACCATGTCGACATGGCGCAAGGACGTGGCCTAACATGGCCCCAACATGACATATGGCATGGTTGTTGATGTGGCATCGACCCACTAGGATATCAACCTATTGGAGTATCAACCCACTAATGCACCAGAAGTTACACATAACTCTATCTAATAAGGGTGATCTGGTGCCAGTCTAGTCCATCGACACCTCAACCAAAAGTTTACATTGCGCATGGCTCCACAGGGTTTTGTGGCTTCTTTTTCATACACAAGTAATAAAGAATTGGTTTTTCTTATAAGTTGTTCCATCGAATTCTTCCTCGTGCATGTGGGATAAAGAGAAGTAACACCATCACAGGGCAACAGATCTGGATCCATGCAAAGCCCAAATCAACGTCTGTTATGTGTTGTCTCCCCTAAAGGCAGATCTGTTGGTTATGGCACCCAGAACATGAAGGGGAGAGCTCGCTAGGATGTCAAGGATATAGAGGATCTCTTAAACACGGTATCCATGGCGATCTAGACATTGTTAAACCACAATATTATCACCGCGACGATGTCCATAACAATTAATTAATTTCACTTTCATATCTTTTATCATGCCATGTAGTAGGCCCCTTCGAAGGCCCGGTGTTGTAAACCTCTAACTCTGATACCACTCTATGACATACCCAACCACCGACAGGCTGAGCCATAATACCTCAAGAACCTCTTGAATCAATTTTGATTTTTTTATACCAAACAACTATATAGAGATGCATAAAAGAATGCATGCATTAATCAAGATTCATGTTAAGCTATGAAAGAATGATCAATATGTCATGCACAACAATAACCAGCAAGAAGACACATTATAACTACGTATCTCAAAGATAGTAATCAATACATAGTGGAAATAATTATGCAAGCAGAGAAACACATGACAAAGAAAGCACTTATCTTTAATAAAATCAATCACCAACTAGATGCAAACCAAGGACGTTCCACCCAACCTTAGACATTGATGTTGCAAGTCTCAACAAGAGGTCACCCCCGAGCCATGGCTATGAATCCACAAGGACAGGTTCCAGAGTGACACTCAACTTACCAAACCATTCGACACTCAAGCTCTCAAAGGTTTCTCAACACACGACAATCCAAGTACACCAACTCTCTTCCCCCCAACATGCACCACCCAAGAGAATGAACCCCCTTCACTACCACGTAGTCCCTCAAGTTGTCCACTTCTTTCCAGAGCTTCAATGTATCTGGTCCAGAATATCAATGTTGGAACTCTCAGGATTCGTACCTGTAAACAAGGTTTCTCACCATGCCAATGCATCCATGCACTCAAACATTGATTCATTTGTTGGATTACATAGGTGATTCCTACAACCATAAACCATGGTTTATTTCCTTCAGAAAATGGTTTCCTCTTTTTCACTTGGCCAAACAAGAATGAGCAAGAAGAGAGAATTAGAGAGAGATCCATCCAAATGAAATTGGTTCACAAATGAAAATTGCCCAACAACCAACCAACCAACCCCCAAGAAAATCAAGAACAAGGTTTAAAATGTTAAGGCACCCCAAGTGCAGCGTGCTCTCCCCAAGAGACTCATGCGCCCCCTCATATACCCCCCAACACAACATGGGTGATAATTAATTAGACAAAGTATAAGGTTAAGCCCTCGGCCCTCAATTCCCCCTCTCTCGTGGAGTCATAGCCCCCTATAACTCTTTTCCTTGTCTTTCATGTAGCCAACGATGTACTTTTTATTATTAAAATGTCAAGAATTACGTTTCCATAGGCACTCCGACTCCTTTCAGTTTTATAGGCACTTCGACCTTTCATCAAATAAACAAATTACATTACTAAACTGGGAACTCAAAATCGAGGTATTATAGAGAGTGTGTTCCATAAGTTGCTTTCTCGTTCTATTGTGTGACATTTTAACAATATGTTTTATTTCATTATTATTAAATATTYAAAGAGAGATAGAGAGAGAGTATATACATTGCTTTCTTGTTCTACTACGTGACATGTAAAATTTCACAATACACTTTGTTTMATGGTTATTAAAAAWTTAGAGAGAGAGTATATTCCAAAATTTCATACACTACTTTGAGGGTGGCTTACATTTGAATTTGAGTGTGAAAGCAGCATGGAGAAAATCCTAGGTAAAAAGTGGTTCTAGGAGCCTTCGCTACTATTCTTAAAGTGATGGCAATCGTGTTTTGACCCATGAAAAGAAACATTTGTCAGCAACTTGTTTGGGTAATCATGATTGCCTTACCCATGGAGCTTTGTAATAAAAACATCCTAAAAGTCATAGGAGAAGGTTTGGGTAGTTTTATTGATTTTGAAGCAGACTTCTAAACCAAAGTGGACAAGAAGACAATCAAAGTTTTAGCAGAAATGGACCTTCAGTAGGGCTTGTGAGAGGAAATGGAAATCATTTGGGGAGAATGGAAATTTACTTGGCCATTGGATTATTGGAAATTACCTCCAAGTGTCTAAAATGCTATAGTATAGGACACATTTGGAAAGAATGCACAGAGGAGGATAATAGGTGGGTTTGGAGAAAGAAAGAAAATGCCTCCCAAGAAAACATAAAAACACCAGGAAAAGTGGAAATTGTAATGGGTAATTTGGAATCCTTGACAATGAAAGATGCCATGGATAAATCAGGTGAAGATCTGGGGGAAAATCAAATAGAGGAAAAAGAATGATACATTATCATATCTCCATGCATGAGCGAATCAAAGGATTTGGAACCCCTAGAAGTAGGCCAGGAAGAGGAGATATCCAACAAGTCAATTGGAAAAGGTATCATATTCCATGATTCTAATCCCCACTCTTATTGAAATTTGGAAAAGAATGAAGAATTACCCTTAAAAATGCCCTTAATGACTGGGTAAAGAAAAAAACAAGTACTCTGTACACAGACTAAATAATATAGAATAAAAGGAATAGAGTAACAAATAGTGTTAGAAGAGTTGTGAATGATAAATTTCGAGAGCTTTGACTGTTGCGAACTATGAGCCCGCGCGGATGATCTAGGGCTCCCCCTCACCGCCATGGAGGCGTTGGGCTCCTCCTAGGTACCTCTCCCTCCGCCTACCCCAACAACCGAGGACACTTTCAATCGGATGATGGCCTCTCTGTCGAAAAAGAAGACAATTGAACCCCCTAGGTTTGTGAAAACGTTGGATGATATTCCAGAGATCTCTCTCCCCTCAGAGAAACTGATCCAGGTTGCCTTGTCACTGGCGGATCGTTCCCTTGTGGGACAGTTCACTGGCCTTTGGCCCTCACCAAAAGCAACGGAGAACTAGGTGGTCAAAAACTGGAAGCCTTTGATCAAGAATAGTGTAACCTCTTACTTCTTGGGGAGAGGCTTCTTTCTGTTCAAATTCACCGCAAAAGAGGATAAAGATATGATATTTCGGAACGGGCCCTATTTCATGGGCCCTCAAGGCTTGTATCTCAACAAGTGGACGCCGGACTTCGATCCAGAAGTGGACGTCCCTATGGTTGTTCCAGTATGGGTTAGGCTGCCGAACCTCCCAGTTCATTGCCGGAATTGGGACTCTTTGCAACACATAGGTAACGCCCTGGGAAAATTTATTGACTGGGCAAACAATAAGGATCAATATGACTATACCCAAATTTGGTCAAGGTTGATCTAGAGGTGGTACTCCCAGAGGAAATAAAAATCAAAGTTGGCAGTTGGACTCATGTGCAAAAATTAGATTACGAGCAGCTCCCTTTCAAGTGCCGAAAATGCCATGTCCACGGACACTTTGCCAGGGGTTGCCCGAGTAATGGTGAGAAAGATAAAGAGAAGGAGGAATGTTGGAATCAGGTCAAGCGAACAAAAAACTTCTACAAAACCCCCAAATCTGGGGCTCCAAAAGACAAAGGCCCTCAATCGGTTCTGATCAGCATGGCCTTACCCTGAATGGTCAAGCAAACACATTCGGGCCCTTAAGCTCAGCTCCAGAGGAAACCCAGGAGGTCGAGAAACAAAAGACACCATCCCTTGACAAAGGGGCACCCTTAGGTCCGAGAACAGGAGAAATTGTCTCAGAAAGCCTCAAGGAAAAACAAGCAGAAGTCGAAGAGGAGGAACAAGACTCAGAGGAATCAGAAGAGGAAGGGGAAATAGGGGACACACAAACTTCGGCCAAAATATTGACAAGAGGTCGAAAGTCTGCCCGAGATAAGAGAGAGCAGAAAACCTACAAAGATAAGCTTCAGGGCAACCAACAAACCCTTGAGAAACTTCTGGCAAAAACCCTGAAGATGACAAGGAATCAGGCTCAGGGCTTCAAGGGAGCTCAACACACTAAAAAAAGTAAGTGATGAAGGTCGTCTCCTGGAATTGCAGGGGTATGGGGAGAAAAGTGAAAGAAGAAGCCATGAGATGTCTCATAAGGACAGAAACCACTGACATCCTATTAATCCAGGAGACAAAAATGGAGGGCAAAGACTTCCTCCAAGTTAGTAAGAAATTTTGGAAGAAAGGTGGAGGACTGGTCGTCTCTGCTTGAGGAGCCTCGGGTGGGTTGGGCTCTCTTTGGAACAGCAGTAAGTACTCATTGATCACTCAAATTCTAAATGACCATTGGCTATACTTGAAACTCCAGCTTCTGGACATAAAGGAGGTCATCGGCCTCTTCAATGTATACACTCCGGTCAACGCAGGGGAAAAAAAGGCCTGCTGGGACTCCATAAGGAATCTGGCTGAAACGAAGAATGTGGAAAATGTCATCATCGTCGACGATCTTAATCTCACTTTTCTTTTGTCAAAAAAGCGTGGAGGCAGCATTGTGAGGACTCCAGCAAGGGAATGGCTGGAGGAACTCATGCAAGAGTGGAATATGCTCGACATCAATCCCTCCAATGGTAAGTACACTTGGTCAAATAAAAGAATCGGACCTAGTCATATTGCAACAAGACTTGATAGGTTTCTTGTTCAAAGTTATTTCCTTCTTTTAGGTCTAGAGGCTAGTATGCACATTCTCCCTTGCAGCATTTCAGATCATAAACCAATCAAACTTGAATTCCTGGCCCAACAAAATCTAGGCCCTTTACCTTTCAGATTTAGCCCTTTATGGGTCAAGTAACCGAATTTCATGAAGAAGGTAAAGGAAAGTTGGAGGGAGCCTGTCAAGGGATCTCCCTTCTTCATCTAGGAGGAAAAACTCAGAAGAGTGAAAGTAGTCCTGAAAAGCTGGGCCAAAACCCTCCCTAATCCAGCTTCTGAAAGAAAACAAGCCCAAGCCAGCCTGGAGCTGCACCAATTACAGACGGAAAGTGAAAAAATCACAAAATAAATTCTGGACAGGGAGGCAGAATTACAGCAAAAGTACCACAAGGCATGCTTGTCAGAGGAAGAATATTGGAGACAGAAATCCCCCAGCATTTGGCTGAAAGCAGGAGATAGGAATACCTCCTTCTTCCATAAACAAGCCCAAGCGAGAAGAAACTTTAACTCCATCTCAGAAATCAAAGAAGATGCCATTATTCACAAGGAMTTCATTAGCATCAAAAGGGTAGCATCCTCCCATTTTAAAAACCTTTAYAGCGAAGAAGGGGAGAGGGMCCAGAACTCCAAGTTCCTTGATGTGGTACCTTCAAATATCACCAATAGAATGAATCAGATTCTCGAAGCTAAGGTAACTAAAGAAGAAATTAAGTCTGCCCTCTTTGCCATGGAGCCTGATAAAACCCCTGAACCAGATGGGTTTACTGCCAGATTCCTCCAAAATTGTTGGCAGATAGTCGAAAAGGATCTGCATAAACTAGTCCTGAAATTCCAAGCCTGTAAGAAAATTAGGGGCAGCACCAATTTTGCCTTCCTTTCCCTCATCCCTAAGGAAAAGGGATCCAATGCCTTCAACATATTTCGCCCTATATCTCTTTGTAATATCGGTTACAAGCTGATAACAAAGGTGATAGCCAACAGATTGAAAAGTTTCCTCCCTTCTCTTATCCCTGAGAATCAAGGGGGCTTTGTTCATGGGAGACAGATCGGGGACAACTTCATCCTAGTACAAGAGGCGATAAACTCAAGTCTTCTCTGAAAAGAAAAGGGTATGGTCGTCAAACTTGATCTCACAAATGCCTTTGATCGTGTCAGACACAGTTTTTTCTTTGATGTTTTGCACAAGTTTGGATTCGAGATTAACTTCATCAATTGGATTCAGGCTTGTATCTCTAAGACGTGGATCGCTCCTTTGGTGAATGGGCGAGCAACAGATTTATTCAAAGCCTCAAGAGGGCTCCATCAGGAGTGCCCCCTTTCCCCCCTCCTCTTCGTTCCCCAAGCTTATGCTCTTAGCTTTTACTTGGAGAAGAAATAACTAGATCAAGAGATAATGGGCCTGAACATTGCAAGAGGAGTCAAAAATATTAATCATGCATTGTTCGTTGACGATTCTTTGTTGTTGGGCGCAACCAATTTGCTTTCGGCCTCTTGCTTCAAAGGAGTGTTGAATGATTACTGTGATGCAACAGGAAGTATTCTAAATAAAGGGAAATGCCATATCTACTGTTGGAATGTTCCTGTCAGCACCCTCAATGACATTTCCAAGTGCTTGGGCTTTGCGGCCTCTTCCAATTGGTCTTCTTTCAAGTACCTGGGCCTTCCAATTTTCCAAAAGGTTGCCTTTAGCAGAGACTGGCTCCCTCTTTTAGAAAATTTCAAGCTCAAGATTCAGGCCTGGGGATTCTCCTGGCTCAACCATGCAGGTAAAACAGTGCTTATTAAGGTTGTTCTCAGTAGCCTCCCAATCTTTCAATTCTCTATCATGTTGGCTCCTATTTGTATCCTCAAGAAAATGGAGGATTACATCCGTAAGTTCTTCTGGAAAGGCAATAAAGAAAATGAAAAGAGAATCCCCCTGGTAAGCTGGGACAAAGTCACCAAGCCCCTGTTGGAAGGCGGATTGAATTTTAAAGACCTCAGCATTCAAAATGTGGCAATGGGAGCTAAGCAAATATGGAGAATTATTGCGCCAAAGTCGGGCTGGGCACAAACTGTTCTGTGGAAAAAATATTTCAGGGGCCAAAGGAAATGTTGTCTTGATAGTCCCCTTCCAAAAGCTGGATCGCATCTCCTAAAGCTCTGCTCCAAAGCTACACCTTTGATAAACCTCCATGCGTATTGGATTCCAGGTAATGGCAAGCTTATTAACATCTGGGAAGATAGCATCATGAACACTCCCCCTCTCGGCGAAATCAATTCGTTGTACGTGCTTCGGGATTGGATGGTCAACGTCGGCTTCATGACGTTGTGGGATATCTCTTGTTGGGAAGACTGCAACTGGATTGGTTTGAAGAAGCTCTAGGTGCCTTTGGGGCTGAAGCAAGATTGTGATACATTTTTTACTCATCTGAAGGGCATGGCCCCGATTCATGCTAGGAGACAAGATAAATGCGGATGGGGATCCCAATCGGGCAGCTACACAGTGGCACTTGGCTATGCAAAACTGCTGGAACAACCCCACGTCCCTCCTAACCCTGCGACTTGGAAGGGGCTTTGGGGCCACAAGACCATTCCTAAAATTGACTTTTTCTGCTAGCTCATGTGCCACAACAAAATCCTGACAGGGGATCAATTGAAGAAAAGAGGTCTCCAAGGGCCTTCCTGATGCATAATGTGCCTTGAAAATGAAGAGAATCTCTGTCACTTAATGTTAGAATGTAACTTTGCTCAAGAAATCTGGAACGAGGCTCTGGGCCCCTGGAGAAATGCTCTTATCTGTCCCACCACCATTGTTGATCTGTTTGCTACCTGGCTGAGCAACTACCCAGGGGTACTTCCAAAAAATGAAAGCTTCAAGGTGGCCTGGCTCTCCTTGCCAAAGATCATTTGTTGGCAAATCTGGCTTGAAAGGAACAAGAGAATTTTCAGAGTTCAAGTCCAGGAAGCGAAGCTTGTCTCGATCAAGATCAAAAACCAACTGAAAGAAAGCTTGGGCGATCAGCTTGAGGAAACCAATTTAAGTCAGCAAGATATTGAACGAGGAGAAATGTTGGGCCTCCAATTTGCACAAGCCACGAGACAAAGAAAGCCAAGCAAAGAATGGCAAATTAGGCTCAAGGAAAAAGACTTTTCAACCTGGTTGAATAACCATTCTAAATATAATCTTCTCTTCGATGGGGCAGCCAAAGGCAATCACGGGAAAGCTAGTGCAGGTGGTGTCATTAAGAACCCAATAGGAATAATCAAACATAGTTTCGCCTGGGGCTTGGGCCACAATACCAGCATCCAAGCAGAAGCCCTGGATTTGTTCCAAGGCCTCAAGCAAGTCAAATATCTAGGCATCAATGAGGTTAATGTAATTGGTGACTCTCACTCCATTATAAAAGTTATAGTGGACAATTCTGCTCCCAAAGACTTCAGATTAGCAAGACTGGCGACAAGAATCAAATCCCTAACTAAATCCTTTCAGAGTATAAATTTATTCCATGTGCCGAGGGAGAATAACAAGGACGTTGACGCAGAATCCAACAAAGTAGCTCTTCTTTTAGCCGACACCCTTTTAAGAGACAGGGACGAAGATTAGGATCCCATTCCTTAAGAGCTTTCTGTACTCTCATGTTTTTCCGCATTTTATTGAACCAGTTCATCTGTATATACAAGTTAGGGAAAATAACGGAGATTGAGTCGTTGGCTATTTGTAAAAACCTCTGGTTTATGAGTATTCGGGACATCGAGATCCTCACTGTAAAGGAAAGTTGGGCTTCTCCTCACACCTTGTAACCTGTCTAAAGGCATTTACGCCAAGAACTAAATACAATCCCGTACCCGTTCCTGTAAAAAAAAAATGCCCTCAATGGTAATCTTTCCAAGGTTAGGATTTTGTGCCAATCGAAGACCTTAAATAAGTTCATATCCATGAGTAAATATTTATCTAGGGATCCATTCAAGAACTCCATAGAATTCTTAGATTTATAGGTCTTTTCCCCAGATAGTGTTTAGAATAGTGAGGGGGTGGAAACAAACCTCGGGTTAGAAGAGAAAAAAGAGTCAATATACATGTTGAAGCCAAGGAAAGAAGCATATCATAGCATTGTTCTAGGAATCAAAGGTGGCTTGGCATTAAGCTTAGGGAAACCTTTAGCAACATGTCAAAAATCATGTTTTTCCTTAGTAAAAAAGTAGTCATAAAAGAGGCGAAGGAAGGGAACCAATTAAACATAAAGGGGGTCCTTAAAGTAGGGAATGCCTTAGAAAAGGTTACACATGAAAACAATTTCTTTCAATGAGAGGAGTAGGAGGTGCCCACATAAAGATAGCCATAAAAATATTGTTTTCTAAGTATAAGTCAGATACAATCTTGATCTAGGAAACAATTTGTGAGGGAAACAAAGTATTCAAAATTTTGTCACTTGTTTTGAAAGATTGGACATTTTTCTCTTTAGGTTCAAATAGTAGATCTAGTTGTTTAGTTACAGGATGGAAAGATTATTTAGATCATGTTATCACACAAGTTGTAGGTTGGGAAAATCCCAACCCAACCACCAAAATGGCAACAACTTAGAGAGCACCTACTCATTTTCACCTTAAAAAAGTGATGTCGACACTTTAGAGGTGACGTAGTGACCTCAAGGGGGGAATCCCAGTGACCTTAGGGGGAAATGAGATGGAAAATAAGATGTATGTATGGATTCCCCTAAAGGTCAATTCTAAATGGTAGGAGGAACTTGGAAAAGAGTCTTGGGAAAGGTTTATGGTTGCCAATTCTTTGAGTGATCTTGTTGAGAGAAGAATACATGCCCAAGACACAAGGAAAACCAAGTATATGGTATAATATGTTAGGTCGACAAGAAATTTAAGCTTGTTGTCCCTAATTGCAGCAATAATCAGTGATAAGTATCAGCATGTAAAAGATAATAAGGGCTGCAAAATAAGTGCTAAAAGTCCAATTGAATAAGCAAGAGGCAAGCTAGTGAAGACTAGTTCAACTCAACAATGATAGAGTAAGACTTTAGTATAAAAGCAAGGCTGCAACAAAATCTTACTGCAATGATATTTATTAGTCGTATGGCTATAGCAAACCAAGCCTTATAACAGAAAATTCAGCCAATGAAAATCACTTCTAACTAGCTCAAAAAATGTGCTAAGGTTAGTAGTTTGTTAGGGAAAAGTTGTAGCCAATTCCTAGGGTTAGTTTAGGAGTTATTTAGGGTTAGAGAGTTAGTTTTTTGCAGCCCTAAAGGCTCTAGGTTAGTTTTGTAACAACAACAAGTTTTAGAGGGTGAAATAGCACGCCTCAATGAGGCAAGAAATCCTAGGGCTTAAGGAACAACGACCAAGTGAGAGAACTTCAAAACATCAACTTTTCACATTTACCAATGCAACGTTTTATTTCTCCAATGCAACGACTAGTACCTTTGATTATGGGTTAATGGGATCAAAAGAAAATAGCTAAAGCTACTACCTCCTTGAGGGTATAAACCCTCTTATTCCTCGAGACAAGTAACCTAGCTAGGGTTTAAAACTAAGGGTTGTACATGCCCTTATACTTCCTTAGCAAACCCTTGTAAACAAGAATTCTATGTTTAAAATTATGATGGAGCTAAAGTAGGGGTGTATGCACTTATACTCCCTACCTAGCCTTAGCAAAATCAACCTTAAGCTTGAATTACAAATGATAGCAACAAGTAAAAATCTTGTCAATCCAAATAGCAACAAGATAAACCATAGCATGCCAAGATAACCACCACAATAGCTAGAAAAGACCTCCAAGATCTAGCGCATCATCATCATCATCAACTCTATACCCAAAAAAACACCATATCATAGCACAAGATAACAAAAAGCCTCAAGGGTAGCGAAAATTTCAGTCCTTTGCTTCTCACAATGGGAGAGTTATGATTCAAAATGAGATCTTATGATCTCTATTTATACAAAATGTCATTCACATAGTTTGTTCATATTAGCAAAGGTAAAACAATATGAGGGGTCCACAATCCTTATCTTACCCCTTGTAACAAAATAATATTGAACAATTCACTTAAAATTCACTTTTACACAAAATAAATCCTAGCATAAGGTGACGTCACCCCTTTAGGGGACGTTTTGGCACTTTGAAGAAGTCGTTGGGGTAGTAGATGCATGGCTAGGCCTCCAAAGGTCACTTGTCATTTATCCAAGTCTTCTCTTAATGGTCTTCAATCTTCCTTCCTTCATAATGTGCCACATGTCACCAAGGAACACCTTCACCACCAAACCCTGGCCCTATAGGTGACGTCAAGCTTCTAAAAGTGACGTTTTGCCTCTCCTATGTAAAATGTTTGGCATGTAAGGGCTAGGTCATGTCATCCATGATGTCTTCCATGCCTCCAAAGGTTTGTCTCTATCATCTGACATGTGGGCCCTTGGCATCCAACCTATGGGCTTCAAGCCYCGTGGAATCCCAAGCTAGGCTTGTTCTTCCAAAATTGTCCACCAACTAGGTCCTACAAATACAAATAAGTACGCCCTCCAAGGATCTCAAATCATAATATCATGATGAGTAAATAAAATCAATAAATGAGCCACCTAAGMATCTGCATCAAAGATTACCCGATCAAACATGTAAGTGCTCAAAGACATCGTGCAACTTGCCAAGCTTGGATATGGGAGGGTTGACGAGGTGTCCTATTGGGTAGATCTTTCCCTAGGTCAAGGAGTGTTTCCCAAGTGATCCCTCTCTAAGCCATGTGAAGTAGATGAAGTGGTTATGGATCAAGACTCACTGGGAATGGGATTCATGACATACAAGGGGTTGTAGTGTCTCATTCATGGGTGCCTTTGTAGAGGGTGTGTGGCACCTTCATTTGCAATGCACTTTTTCCAAGCCCATCCTTTTTTCCATTCTTTATTTCTTTCATGTTTTAAGGAATGAGTTGAAGGCCACTGTCTTGGYGTGGTGTCGAGATAATGACAGTGTCACTCACAAATACCTTGCGGAAATGAGAAGGTTGGCGTGTGATGAGACCCCCTTTCTCTCAGTTGTGTAACTGAGAGCCACTACCCTGGCTTGGTGGCCAGATGATGGTAATGTCATACCGTTATATACTCATGATCATGATAGGCCGACTCGTGTTGAGACCTCCTATCCTACAACTAACCCCCTAAGCATTCACTATCATTCATTATTGTGGGTACCCCTTTTCTTACAGAGAAGTGTTTCATTGCTTTCTCAAGGGATCCCTGAGCAAAGCATCTTGAATTTTTATATATAGGATTTATTTTTTTTAGGCAACAACAATGCCTTTGGGCCTCCAACCCCTTCTTCCCATGGAATGAGGGATAACCCCTTCTTGGGTCAATACACCCTAAATTCCCAAGAGACAAGGAAATGGGTGGTTTTAGGTGATGGAAAGTGGTAAGTATGGTTGGGAATGGTACAATGGATCTTCGAGGGAGTTCTTAGTAGCAAATCCATTCCGGAGGAAGACCACTTACTAGGGCATAATGTCAACCACAAAGGTGAAATTAGGAAAAAGGCATAATGTCCAAGCATATGTCATGAAATCTAAAGCAGTCTAAGAAATAACATACTCAAAATGCTTCAAATATTGAAATGACACTCACCATAATACCTGACTTGTACCTCATGGAGCAAGGCCCAGTGCCTCTCGGAAGTCAGCTGGTGTGGTGGATGCCATCTAAAAATATGGACATTTGTGGTGGTGAGAAGGGTCTCCATCTGTGCAAGTGGACATTTTTAGTCATGTAGTCTCTCGACACTCCATATCTACAACCTAAGGGCATCGAGACATGATCTCCTTAGTTATCCCACAAAATGGGGATAACATATGGATCCTACTTGGGGACATGTGCTCGTCATAGAGTGCATGAGAACTACAACATCTCTTGGTAGACATGTGCTTGCCAAAGCTCAGACAAAAACATCAGAGCATCTAGGGTGGTGCTATCACCCTTTGTCCATATACATGAAAATCCAAACAAAAACTAATCTAGAAAAGAAAAATTTAGCATTTTTTTAAAAACTTCTAAACTAAACATGAAATCAATATGAAAGTAGAGAAAAATGAAAATGAAATGCATCTAAACTAATATGAGCAATCAAGATGCAAATGCAAGGAAAGCAAGATGACCTACCTACTTACCTGGGGCTTGGGGACCTTGAAGATCAGGTGATGGGTGATGTTAGGTGAAGTCATACAACCAGTGCAACCAACTAATTATCTCATCAAAGTATCTCGCCTTGTGCTTAATCATGTAATACAACAAAGATAAACCAAGCACATAATAATCATGAGTATAAATACACATATAATCAATCATGAAATAAAACTCGTGGAGATGGGTGGGAGGGAGGAAATCTTGTTGGAAAGAGAAACCGACAGCCTGATCATCTTGCCTGAAAGTGTAGCCACAAGCCTGATCAATCCATTTGTGAAGAGGGCTACCATATGTAGACGACAACTCATCTTCATCCCCGTTAGCATGATCATTGCTTCTCGAAGACCGAGAAGATATGAGGGATCCCCAAAAGACCTAACGATTTCCCTGAGAAGAGGATATGAGGTAAGGGACATGCTCAGATCTAGAAAGAGAAAAACACAGCCTCTTAATCTGTTAATCCCCACTAAAAGTCCCAATATGAAAGTACTTTTGTTTGGTATTGTGTGCCTCAAAGTGCCATGGGATAGCCATGACCTGGTGTCTCTCAAACTATGAGCATGATGGCTGAAAAATACCCATAGAACAAATATGCATCACAACTCCCAAGGGGTGGCCGAAAATCATCCTGAAAATGCTGCATTGGGTCATCCTCGAATGGGCAGAACAAATCTGTAACCATATCATCACTAGGTTGCCAAATATCTGAATCATACATGTATTGAGACCAGTCCTCTGAAGATGACACTTCAACCCCCTTTGCCTGAGAGCTACCCTCAACGTCATAAATGTGATATCTATCAATGATGTAGCAAACCACATCCCATCTATGTCTCCCAACCTGAATGAAATCATCAATGTGGTCGTTAACTATATCTAAGGGTTGTTCCACGAATTCACCAATATCATAGGAGTTGATTACTTCTTCACAAGATTGGAGAACTTCATTTTATTCAAAAGGGAAATCAGATAACAATGTCTCATCCAGGCCTTTCATCGTGTTCTCTTCTTGATGTGCAGTAGAAGCAGATGTTTGAATGTCCTCATCAAGTGGAAGGGCAACTACTTCATCTTCATCATATGTCTCATCCAGATCTTCTTCGTTGGGATCTTCTTCAAGCTTTTCTTCATCCTCATCTATAGGAAAACCTTCCCTGCAAAGAATGTCTTTGAGCTCTTGGAAAGTATCTTACAAATTCTAGGTAGTTGGTCGATAGTGCTTGAGAAATTCTTCAATGAGCTTGGTAGAAGAAGGGATGCTCCTTGGATTACATGAATGTGCGAGCAAATTCCTTTGACTTGATTCCAATGAAGATACAAAAATATTCATTAGCACATCCTCATGTAACATATCTAGGCTTGAAGCATACTTCATATAATTGACGACATGGGTGACTGCTAGAGATGGATTGCCATTAAACTTGGGGCAATTTTCCCTCCATTCCATTGAGAAATGGTTTGGATATCTAGGAATATCCTGAACACCAAAGGAGGGATAAACCTTATGGAATTCCCATGGTAAGTCTCGTGAGGCCATGGTAAGTCTCATGAGGCTCAAGGCTCATCAAAGGATGGAAAGGGATAAGGGAAAAGTAGGTTCCTGGAAGGTGGATTTGTTAGATGAACTTCAAGGAGAGTTCATCAAGGGTGGAAAGGGAGCATTCCTTCGGTGGAGTTGCCAGGAGAGCTAGTGGAAAAGGCTTTGGGATAGCTTTCCCAAGTGTCATTAGGGTTCGAAAGAGGATTCAAAATCCTCCCCAACAATGGCGCCAAAATGCTATTGCACAAGTTGTAGGTTGGGCAAAGCCTGACCCAACCACCAAAATTACAACAACTTAGAGAGCACCTACCCACTATCACCTTAGGCAGGTGTTCCCGTCACTTTAGAGGTAAGGTAGTCACCTCAAGGGGGGAATCTCGGTGACCCTATGGGGAAATGAAATGTATGGATGGATTTCCCTAAAGGTCAATTCTAACTGGTAGGGGGAACATGGAAAAAAGTCTTGGGAAAGGTTTGTGGTTGCCAATGCTTTGAGTGATATTGTTGATAAAAGAATACCTACTCGAGATGCACAATGAAAACCAAGTATATGATATAATATGTTAGGTGGACAAGCAAGTTAATCTTTTTGTCCCTAATTGCAACAATAATCAGTGATATATATCAACATATAAAAGATAATAAGGGCTACAAAATAAGTGCTAAAAGTTCAATTGAATAAGCAAGAGGCAAGTTAGTGAAGACTAGTTCAACTCAACAATGGTAGAGTAAGACTTTAGCATAAAAGTAAGGATGCAACAAAAGCTTACTGCAGTGATATTTATTAGTTGTATGGCTGTAGCAAACCAAGCCTTATAACAAAAAAATCAGCCAATGAAAATCACTTCTAACTAGCTCAAAAAATGCGCTAGGGTTAGTAGTTTGTTAGGGAAAAGTTGTAGCCAATTCATAGGGTTAGTTTATGAGTTATCTAGGGTTAGAGAGTTAGTTTTCTGTAGTCCTAATGGTTGTAGGTTAGTTTTGTAACACCAAAAAAATTTAGTGGGTGAAATGGGACGCCTCAATGAGGCAAGAAAGCCTAGGGCTTAAGTAACAACGTCCAAGTGAGAGAATTTCAAAACATCAACTTTTCACGTTTACCAATGCAACGTTTTATTTCTCCAATGCAACGACTAGTGCCTTTGATTATGGTTTAATAGGGTCAAAAGAAAAGATCTAAAGCTACTACCTCCTTCGAGGTATAAACCCTCTTATTCCCCAAGGAAAGTGACCTAGCTAGGGTTTAAAACTAAGGGGTGTATGCCTTTATACTTCCTTAGCAAACCCTTGCAAACAAGAATTCTATGCTTAAAATTATGATGGAGCTAAAGTAGGGGTGTATGCACTTATACTCCCTACCTAGCCTTAGCAAAATCAACCGTGAGCTTGAATTACAAATGATAGCAACAAGTAAAAAGCTTACCAATCCAAATAACAACAAGATAAACCATAACATGCCAAGATAACCACCACAATAGCTAGAAAATACCTCCAAGAGCTAGCGCATCATCATCATCAACTCCATAACCAAATAAACACCATATCATAGCACATGATAACAAAAGCCTCAAGGGTAGCGAAAATTCCAGTCCTTTGCTTCTCACAATGGGAGAGTTGTGATTCAAAATGAGATCTTATGATCTTTATTTATACAAAATGTCATTCACATAGTTTGTCCACATTAGCAAGGGTAAAACATAAGATAAGGGGTCCACGACCCTTGTCTTACCCCTCGTAACAAAATAATATTAAACAATTCACTTAAAATTCACTTTTACACAGAAGAAACCCTAACATAAGGTGACAACACCCCTTTAGGAGACGTTTTGACACTTTGAAGAAGTCGTTGGGGTAGTAGATGCATGGCTAGGCCTCCAAAGGCCACTTGTCATTTATCCAAGTCTTCTCGTAATGGTCTTCAATCTTTCTTCCTTAAAAATGTTCCACATGTCATCAAGCAACACCTTCACCACCAAACCCTATCCTTTTAGGTGACGTCAAACTTCTAAAAGTGACGTTTTGCCTCTCCCAGGAAAAATGTTTGGCATGTAAGGGCTAGGTCATGTCATTCATGATGTCTTCTAGGCCTCCAAAGGTTTGTCTCTATCATCCGACATGTGGGACCTTGGCATCCAACCTGTGGGCTTCAAACCCCATGGAAACCCAAGCTAGGCTTGTTCTTCCAAAACTGCCCACCATCTAGGTCTTGCAAAGACAAATAAGCACACCGTCCAAGGATCTCAAATCATAATATCATAATGAGTAAATAAAATCAATAAATGAGCCACATATGCATGTGCATCAAAGATTATCAGGTCAAACAAGTAAGTGCTCAAAGACATTATGCAACTTGTCAAGCTTGGATACGGGAAGGGTGACGAGGTGTCCTATTGGGTAGATCTTTCCCTAGGTCAAGGAGTGTTTCCCAAGTGATCCCTCTCTAAGACATGTGAATTAGATGAAGTGGTTACGGATCAAGACTCGTTGGGCATGGGATTCATGACATACAAGGGGTTGTAGTGTCTCATTCATGGGTGCCTTTCTAGAGGGTGTGTGGCACCTTTGTTTGCAATGCACCTTTTCCAAGCCCATCCTCTTCCCATTCTTTGTTTCTTTCATGTTTTAAGGAATGAGTTGAAGGCCACTGTCCTGGCGTGGTGTCCATATAATGACAATGTCACTCACAAATACCTTGTGGAAATGAGAAGTTTGACTCGTGATGAGACCCCCTTTCTCTCAGTTGTGTAACTGAGAGCCAATACCCCGGCTTGGTGTCCATGTGATGGTAATGTCATACCACTAGATACTCATGATCATGATAGGTCGGCTCCTGATGAGTCCTCCTATCCTCCAACTAACCCCCTAGCATTCATTGTCGTTCATTCTTGTGGGTCCCCCTTTTCTCACAAAGAAGGGTTTCATTGATTTCTTGGGGGATCCATGGGCGAAGCATCTGGAAGGTTTATATATAAGCTTTTATCTTTTTAGCCAACAACAATCTCTCTGGGCCTTCAACCCCTTCTTCCCATGGAACGAGGGGCAACCCCTTCTTGGGTCAATACACCCTAAAATCCCAAGAGACAAGGGAATGGGGGGTTTTAGGTGATGGAAAATAGTAAGTATGGCTGGGAATGGTATAATGGCTCTTCAAGGGAGTTCCTAGTAGAAAACCCATTCCCGAGGAAGACCACTTACTAGGGCACAATGTCAACCACCAAGGTGAAATGGGGCAAAAGGCATAATGTCCAAGCATATGTCATGAAATCTAAAGCAGTGTAAGATACAACATACTCAAAATCCCTCAAATATTGAAATGACACTCACCATAATACCCGACTTGTACCTCACGGAGCAAGGCCCAGTGCCTCTAGGAAGCCCACTGGTGTGGTAGATGCCATCTGAAAATCTTGACATCTGTTGTGGTGAGAAGGGTCTCCATCTATGAAAGTGGATATTGATGGTCATGTAGTCTCTCGACACTCCATATATGCAACTCGAGGGCCTTGAGACATGATCTCCTTAGTTATCCCACAAAATGGGGATAACAAATCCTATATCCTCATATTTTTTAAATGTGGGAATATGTATATAATTTAGATCCAAGGAACTAGGGAAAGTTATTAATATCATTAATGTCTATGGCTCGTGTCGAGAGAAGAAGTCCTTCTTAAACAACTTTAATTTCCAAGGTTTAGTAAGAAACAATAGTGTCATACGAAGTGTGAATCTAAACCTGATAATGAAGGTTTCAGAAATATGGGCAGGTAATTCTAGGAAAGATCGCCCTTGGTTGATTATTTCACCCAATTTTTGAGGATTTGAGATTATGTGACGTGGAACTAGTCCATTTGGTTCCTACATGGAGGAATTCAAGGAGTGGCAGAGAAGGGGTATCAAAGAGGTTAGATAGGTTTTTGGTTGCAATAAAATATTGGAGGAAACAAAAAGGTTGAAATCTTGGGTAGTGAATGGTGGGTCTTCGAACCATGTTCCTATTTTTCTTCAAATAAAAAAAGATGACCAAAAACCTCCAACCCCTTTTAAATTGAATCATAAGTAGCTAGAATAATAATAATTTAGAGACATGGTGATACAAAATTGTATGACCCTAGCACAAGGGAGTCAACTATGTTCCAGTTTGCAATAAATCTAAGGCAAAAAAAGTAGTAGTCAAATGGGCGAAAATAAAAGCAAAGGAAGCTCAAAAAGAACTTATTGACACCAAGGAAAATACAAGGATTTTGTTTGAGAATAATGTAAGGGGTATATTTAGAGATGCAGAAAGCATGAGATTAAATAACGAGAATGAATCAAAAGGAAGTTATTGGAACAAGAAGAGGCAAAACGGAGGTTGGAAAGTATGGCTATTTGGTGGGTAGAAGGAGATGAAAATAATAAATTATTCGAGAATTATGCCAAACATTGTAAGAATATACATGCTACTTAGGAGATGAGAAAGAAAGACGGTTATATGGCTAGAACTCACTTGGAAATTGTAGAAGAAGGTATACAATTTTTCAAAGCTTTGTTTCAAGAACCTCCAAGGTCAAACATATAAGACATTCTAAAGGTGCCTCTTTCTTCCCATGGTTGATAGATGAGCAACAAAATGAAGAGTTAGAAGCAACAATTACTAAAGAGGAACTTAAAGCAATTTTACATTCATTCAAAAAGGCTAAGAGTGCTAGTACAAATGGTCAGATTGTTGAATTTTATTTGGGCTTCTATGACTTTTTGGAAGAAGAGTTATTAAGAGTAGATAGAGGAGTCCAGAGTATCTAGAAAGATAAATTGTGATCTTTAAATGCTACATTTATAGCTCTAATTACAGAGAAGAAGGAGCCAAAGACATATAGGTTCTATAGGGAAATCTCATTATATAATTTAGTTTATAAAATCATCATGAAGATTCTAGCCAATACGCTAAGAGTATATTCTCTCGTTTTATGTCAAAAGAGTAGTTTGGCTTTATGTTTAATAAGAAAATGCATGAGTTAGAGGGAACAACAAAAGTTTAAAAAATAAAGGTTGCAAACTATAAAGGTTAAAAAAAATTCATGCTTCCCCCGGATGGAGTGCCTCTGTGATATGATGGGTGTTATTTGGGACGAGGCCACATGGCCAGGCCACTTGCCACTTGGCATCCGTCCATCATCATCTCCCCTCTTCAGTCACCTCCAGAATTTAAACGACCTGCCGCCACCCTCCATTTCTCATTTGCACCCCGCAGCTCACACGAACAGGAAGCTCTGCAACCTATGCGTCCTCATGGCGCTGTGCAAAGAGCCTTTCCAGTCACCTCAACTCCAGCCTGTTCAGCCTGCTCCTAAAGTCAATATGTGGGTTCTTTCTCCTCACTCACTCGCTCATAATTTACAGAGCCTAATCTCTCGGGTTCACTCCCTCCTTCGTTCCGAGACCAAGCTTTGGTGCGACTTCTCCCTGTTTGCAATTTTGTTGTGGGGCTTCTCCCCTCCAAGCTCGTCGTTCTTCAGAGGTCTCCTCCCCTGAAGGCTACCATCAATCATCATGCCCTGACCCCGGGGCAAACCAAAGCGAGGAGCAGCCTGGTATGAGGCCCGAGGAAGGAAACCGCCCACCTCTGACCCACAATGCGAAGCCACNGCGACTTCTCCCTGTTTGCAATTTTGTTGTGGGGCTTCTCCCCTCCAAGCTCGTCGTTCTTCAGAGGTCTCCTCCCCTGAAGGCTGCCATCAATCATCATGCCCTGACCCCGGGGCAAACCAAAGCGAGGAGCAGCCTGGTATGAGGCCCGAGGAAGGAAACCGCCCACCTCTGACCCACAATGCGAAGCCACGAACCCCCCTCGATGTTCATCCTTTCCGCCTCCTCCCTCACATCACCCCCCCCCCGCCACCTCCCCTCCCTCCTCACTTCTGAGATCCTCCTCCTCTTCTCCGTTGTCCACCCACCCCAATCCTTTCTGTGACAAGTGCAAAGATCGAACCGAGCTCCTGCATACTCTGAGTAACATTAAAAAAGACCTGGAGCACATCAAATTGACTATGCACGACACACAGAACATGGAAGCCGACCACTAGCGCAGAGTGGACACCTTGATGGCTTTTCTCCAAGATCTTTGACAGGATATGGCTGACCGTGACAAGGGAAAAGTACATGCAACACAAGTTTACGTCGGGCCGCAACTAGGACCAGGTTTCTAATGTTTTCTAATGCTTTCTGTTTCTCGGTTCAACACCACTGGCTCTGTTTTTTTTACACTATTAGTATTTTGGCCCTGCGTGGCCTTGTAACATAGCTTACCTCCTTTTGCATGACACTTGGCTCTGTGAGTATTTCGGCCCTGCTTGGCCTCGTAGCATAGCTCACCTCTTTTTACATGACACTTGGCAATGGTGGTTTCCCATATGGGCAATGTTGCCACCTTTGAAATGGGACACTTGGCAGCGGTGGTTTCCCACCAGGGCACCGTTGCCACGCAGATAATTGCATCACAGACAATTGTATTTTTTGATAGGAATCAATACAAGCTCTAATTTACTAAAAAAAATAAAAAATAAAAAATCATGCTTTGGTAGTGAAAATAGACTTGGCTAAGCCTTGTGACAAAGTTAGTTGTCTTTACCTTAGGTTGTTGCTAATTCAAATTGGTATGAGTGTTCAAATTGTAAATTGGACAATGGGTTGTCTTTCATTAGCTTATTTTGCAATACTAATAAATGGTTCACTATCTAATTTTTCTATACTACATGGGGATTGAGGCAAGGGTGCTTGATGTCCCCTTTCTTACTCTTGTTAGTGGTCGAGGACCTGAGTGGGATGATCTCTGCATCAAAAAGGGATGAGGACATAAAGAGAATCAAGTTGTGGCATTCTCTTACCTCGATACATCTTTTATTTGTGGATGATGTAATTCTATTTGACTTAGAACTAAAAATGAAGCCAAAAATTATAAAGACGTTATAGATTTGTATTGTAAAACTATAAAAAGGGAAGTGAATTCTCATAAGTCCTCCATTATTTCCAATGGTTTGGAGGGAAACCTTGAAAGGAAGTTGTCTCAAATCCTATCCTATTCTCCTGCTCCCTTTGACAGCGGGATTAAATATATGAGGTTTTATCTAAAACCCAATGACTATAAATTCAAAGATTGGTATTGGTTGTATGTAAAAATTGAAGTCAAGGTGACAAATTCTTGTTATAGGTGGCTTTATAGAAAGGGTAGGTTGACCCTGGTCAATTTTTTTTTAGGGATTCCAATTTACTCGTTGTCCATAGCTCACGTTCCTAAAGCACCGATAAGCACAAACCTTTAGAGAATGATGCACAATGATGGCTTATGGCTGGGAAAATTGATGGTAGTGAAGTACTTAACTCCCAGTTATGTAGAAGATTGTTTAAAAAGAGAAGTGAAGACATGTAGTGGATCATCAATTATTTGGACGACATTGGTGAAAGCTTTCCCTCTGGTTGGAAAATGGATAGGTTCTAAGGTTGGGAAAAGAAATAGAGTTAGGATTGGTGAGGACCCTTTGATGAGATGCTTAGAAAATTATAGACTTTTAGAACCTTTAAAGAATGCACTAAATACCCTAGGTATTTATCATTTAGTAGATGTAGTAGATACTAGGTCCAATACTATATGGTATCAAGGTTGGAAATCTACTTTAGTTGAACGTCTAAAAAGATATAGTAGAATATAGTAGAATAATGGAATCAACTCACTTTTAGATTGAAACATGTTGCTATAAGGCAAGGATGATGAAGATGAATCGATATGGGATACAAATAAAGCTTTTAGGAAATATACAACAAAGTTAGGTTGTGAGGTTGGGATGGAGGAGGAAGTAGAATAAGAAAATAAATGGCAGTGGAAGCACACATGGAAGCTATATAGCCCATTAAAGACTAGTTGGACTTTTTTTTTATGATTGGCTTTGTTAGATAATTTGTTTACTTGGGACAACTATTAGAAGAGAGCCTGACAAGGTCTAGGTAGGTGCATTATGTGTAAAATCAATGATGAATCCACGTATCATCTATTAATACAATGTCCATTTGCAAGAAAAGTTTGGAGTGAAGTCTTGAAGTTCGCAAATGGAAAAGGAAGTTCATTTCGTTCAGATTTATGGAAAATTAAATGAGAAGGAAGACAATTTCTTGAAAGAGGCTTTATCTTTGAAGGTGGCATTCTCCATGAGGAATTTACCCTTATGGTAAATATTAAGTGTTTATACTAAAGATCAACATAATTTATGAGGAAAGTTTGTTTATGTTGAAAATTATGAGTGTGTGGTTACGAACTTTTGGTTGTTAGTGCTTTCGATGTAAGTTTTTTAATGACCCAGCATCTAATGTTTGAGCCTTTGGAAGACTATAATTAATAGACATAGGTAGTCATGCGTATTGTTTTTGGATTCTTTTGCTTAGTAGAATGTTGTTCGACATTCTTTCTTAATCCTTGAGGTTTGCATTGATTGTTCAATTTGTTTTTAACCCATGGGATCATTGTAGATACTTACACTAATATTCTTGTTTTGAAACGTTGAATTATTGTTAGAGATTGACAACCTATAATTTTTTTAATTGAATTGCATTGATTATTCAATTTGCTTTTAACCCATGGAATCATAATAGATCTTTATAATAATATTCTTATCTCACAACATTAAATTATTGATGGAGATTAACAACCTATAATTTTTTTAATTGAATTACATTACTTATTCAATTTGCTTTTTAACCCATAAAATAATTATAGATCCTTATAATAATATTCTTATCTCACAACATTGATTTTTTATTTTTTTTGTAAATTAGAGTTTGTATTGATTCTTATCAAAAAATATAGTTGTTTGTGATGCAATTATCTGCGTGGCAGCGGTGCCCTGGTGGGAAACCACCACTGCCAAGTGTCCTAGTTCAAAGGTGGCAACGATGCCCATATGGGAAACCATCGTTGCCAAGTGTCATGTAAAAAGAGGTGAGCTATGCTACGAGGCCACGCAGGGTCGAAATACTCACAAAACCAAGTGTCATGCAAAAGGAGGTAAGCTATGTTACGAGGCCACGCAGGGCCGAAATACTAATAGTGTAAAAAAAACAGAGCCAGTGGTGTTGAACCAAGAAATAGAAAGCATTAGAAAACATTAGAAACCTGGTCCTAGTCGCGACCCGACGTAAACTTGTGTCGCCTGTGCTTTTCTCTTGTCACGGTCAGCCATGGCCTATCGAAGATCTTGGAGAAAATCCATCAGGGTGTCCACTCTGTGCCAACGGTCAGCTTCCCTGTTCTATGTGTCACGCATAGCCAATTTGATGTCCTCCAAGTCTTTTTTAATGTTACTCAGAGTATGCAGGAGCTCGGTTTGATCTTCGCACTTGTCACATAAAGGATTGGGGTGGGTGGACAATAGAGAAGAGGAGGAGGATCTCAGAAGAGAGGAGGGAGGGGAGGTGGCAAGGGGACGTGAGGGAGGAGGCGGAAAGGATGGACGACGAGGGGGGAGGTGGTGCGTAACCTAGCGAATTGCCAAGAAGATCAAACCACTCGACCCTACAACTGTAGGGGTTCGAGAGGGGGGAGAGGTCAGGGGCAGGGTCGCAGGGTGGCTGGGCAAGAGCGGGCACAACTACAGGAGCTAAAGGAGGGGGAAAGATCGCTTCAGGGGGGTGATCAACCAAGGGGGCCAACGGAGGGGGTAAGACCACTTCAGGGGGGTGATGGGAAACTACTTGAGGTGGGTTCGTGGCTTCGCATGGTGGGTCAGAGGTGGGCGGTTTCCTTCCCCGTGCCTCGTACCAGGATGCTCCTCGCTTTGGTTTGCCTCGGGGTTGGGGCATGATGATTGATGGCGACCTTTGGGGGAGGAGACCTCTGAAGAACGACGAGCTTGGAGACAAAATTGCAAACAGGGAGAAGTCTGATCCATATTTTATGAGCAGAACGAAATGAATACAAATTATTAACAGGTGCTTAACACAAAATAACAGAGATACAGTAAAACTAGTTCTCTATTCAATAAAGAAATATGCTGGAAACTATAAAATGCAGCAGAAAGAAGCTTGTTGGAATGGTGGCGACTTATCTTTGAGAAGAGATGTGACAGTTGCGCTCATTGACAAGAAGATGATTACAATGAGGCTCTGAAGACCTTTTTACAATAAACAAGAATGCCAAAAAACCCTAGACATCCAAAACCCTAACCCTAGGAGATGAAGCGCCAAAAGTCATGTGGGCCCCGTTTGGGTAATTCAGTACATCAACTTCCCGGGGCCGTAACTTTTGCATACGATCTTTGTTTTAGGCGTATGATAGCCCATTGGAAAGATCTATCCGAGGACTACAACAGTTGCACCAAATTTCACACCTACAACATACCCCAAATAACGTCGTTTAGGGCCTCAAAACGACTCCGAAAGTTTAGGACCCGAAAAACTGCTAAAAATAGTAAATTATCAAAAATGCTAGAAAGTTGTTTTGAGCCAACTGGAAAAGGTGGGTGTCCACCGATATCCACCTGGATCAAAGTCGCACTAGAGCTTGGTCTCAAAATGAAGGAGGGAGTGAACCCGGGAGATTAGGCTCTGTCAATTACGAGCGAGCGAGTGAGGAGAAAGAACCCACATCTCGGCTTTAGGAGCAGGTTGAACAGGCTGGAGCTGAGGTGACCGTAAAGGCTCTCTGCACGACACCATGAGGACGCACAGGCCGCAAATCTTCCTGTTCGTGTGAGTTGCGGGGTGAAAATGAGAAATGGAGGGTGGCGGCGGGTCGTTTAAATCCTGGAGGTGACTGGAGAGGGGAGATGACGATGGACGGACACCAAGTGGCAAGTGGCCTCGTCCCAAATAACACCCATCATATCATTGAGGCACCCCATCCGGGTACAACATTGAAAATTATTGATGGAGATTAAAAGCCTATAATTTTTTAATTAAATTATATTGTTAATAATACTAAGAAAATAAATGTTTTATAGTAAATGTTAAGCCATGGAATATCTCTGCATGTTACACAAGGCCCATATTTTACCCATCTAATATTAATGGTTGATGCTACACTAAACATATATTCATACCTGTCCATTATTGATAATCTGCATGGTGGAGAGTGTAAGGTTTAAAAGATTTGAGTGTGTAACTATAAAATGTCCTAAGAGAATACGAATAAAAGATTTGCCTTTCTTTCAACTTTGAGAAAAATAAATTACATATCTGTTTGAATTCGTGTGGAATATTGAATTATAGTCGCGACTTTATTAAGGTGTGCAACCTTCAATTTCATGTGTGGTATTTCATGTTTATATGTACTCTTTTTTTTTCCACAAAAAATTACACTTTATATTTATATTATAAATATAAATTGATCGCTTACAAAACGCCCAAACTTACTTGTGTCAAAAGGACTATAAGTAATGTCAATATTCCCCATTACATCACATAGAGAAGACCCCCAAGCCATAACAACAAAATTGCATATCACGTCAGAATAGAAACTATTCGTTCTTCAATAAATCCCTGGATGTTCACAAGACATCCAAAATCAAGAGAACATAACAACATGTGCCACTAATCAACCCAAAAAAGAAAGGTTGAGCAGCCACATAAATAAAAGCTAAGCAGAACTAGTAAAGATCGAGAAACTGGAGTGGCCCCTCATGCTCCTCTGTACATTGGTAGTAGATAAGCTTCCCGAGATCCCTAATGAGTGCCTTTTTTGATAGACTATCTGCCACTTTATGTTTATATGTACTCAAGAACTAAGGATTGAATAAAAATAATTTCGTTGCTCCAATTCTTCGTGCATAGCGTTGGTCCTTGATGCAACAAAAGACAATACAAGCATGTAATTTCTGCAAAACCCACAATGAAGAGTATTAACGATGTAAAAAATGAGTAATGATACTTGTTAGAAGTTAGAAGGAGGTATAAGAACGTTAATAATAATAATAATCTAATTTTTTTACTGTCCTCTGGATTTGAACTTGTGACTTTTTAGGAGGAAACACTCGTTCTTAACCATTAAGCCCATTGTATATTCTGTAGGTTTTTAGTTCTATTCCTATCAAGTTAAGGTTATTGAGCCAATGCCGCTAGCTTTACACTAAGTACCATTCTCAAAATAAAATTGGATAACATATGTCATCTTTGAAATAAAGGAAGTGTTCAAGTATTTCCTAGAAATTTATTTCAAAATAAAATAAAATATTAAAATAT
>ML779563.1:824657-863745 GCA_009831015.1 Picea engelmannii
GAATTGGTCCACATATAGCTTCATCCATTCTATCAAGAGGAATAGACTTTCCTCTAAGAGAGCAGAGAAGCTAGTTGCAGTGCACAGTGCCCTACGTCTTGCACATAGGAAGACACCTGAGTATCGGAAGGGATCGACGACACAATGGGATGTGGATCCAGAGGATAGTGCACAGATAGACGAGGAGGATGCACCAGATGAGCTGCAACATGGTTTGGTTGGTGTGTCATTGGTTACTCATGAGAGTGACTCTGACCCATAGACAGATGATGACATTCCCTTTGATGGTCCTGATGACTTCATGCAGGAGATGGATGTAGAGGACCGGTCAATGAGATTGACTCCATGATGGTCATTTTGAAATTTATTTTCAAAGTTCATTGTTTTTTCAGTTTTAACGTTTGAGTCTTGACTCTAGACACTGATGACGTCAGACCTTGACTTGTGACTCTTTACTATTTTAAATTTTTGAGTTTGAGACCTGACTAATTCCAATTTACTATTTTAGACTTTAGCATGTACTATTTAGTATTTGGCAAATTAATTAGATTCTAGAATGATGAATGATAAATTTAATTTTTAAATCAATGTATCAACTTCCATTTATGATTTATGAATCAATGTATTTCATTACTGAATTTGAATTGAATTTTGAATCATGTTTAATAGTTTATAACATTATATCATTTACAAATTTAAATTTTCAATTTACTAATTTAGTAGTATTTAGTTGTTGAGATTTATGTTATTGTTAGTATTTAGTTGTTAGTATTGACTATTTAGTCCCTTTTCAATTTACTAATTTATGTTATTGTTGAGATTTATCATTATTATTTTTATTTTTAAAATTTTATTTTTTATATTTTTTATATTATATATGTGATGCCCCCCCGTCCCCCATTTCCCAAAAATCCCTAAAATTTGGGGCTACTCCCACACGTCCCCCTTGTGCGTCTCCCCGCACCCGCGTCCCGGAGTCTTGGTGGAACATTGTTCTTTAAGCCCCATTTCTTCGCGTTTACGCCACGGGCTCGAATCTTGGAGAGAAAACGCCCCCTTGCAAGAATTTGTGCTAACAATTAGGTCCACTATTTATCTTTAACCTTCTTTGTTATGTACCCCAAGTATTCCTAAAGTGGAATAAGGGTAGTCAATACAACAGTGTCTTATTGATAAACTTTCTTTGCTTTTGTTGTTTACAACCTACACATATTTGTAGAGTCCTTATCTTTTTCCATTTACATGCTATTAATTTTAATTTTCCATTTTGCATTGACATACTAGTACACACCTTTTTCATTTTACATTAACATAACATACTGGTACAGACCTTTTTCATTTTACATTAACATAACACTACATTCCTTTTTCATTTTGTATCAACATACAAGTGCACTCCTCTTTCATTTTGCATTATTTGTGCTGGGGGGAGGGCGAGGTGAGATTCTGATATCTGTTTCTTGTTTTAGAGAATAACTGAGCTTTCCATGCATTCTATATGTGGTGGTTTGAGGGATTAAATTCACATTGTTTTGGCCTGGATTTGGATGAAGCAAGTTTTAATGAAAATTTAGTGGAGATATACTATTGGAAAGGTATTCAATTACATCATAGCTGGGTAATATTAATTCCAAACAAAGTACTTGTCTTCTATGTGTAAATGGTGTATATTGCTTTTACTAATTGAAATATTTAATATTTTTAGTTCTTTATTATATTTGGCTATAGATTGGAGTTTGTAGTTTGTATTTTGTTGGGAGTGACAACCTTTTAATTAAACTAAGTGTTTATTATTATTAAATGGCATCATATTGTTGAAACCATCGATACAACATATTTTAAGGTTTATAATGACAAACCCATGACCTGACATGTAAATTGTAACAGAATAGATTTCATATTGTTTCAAGTGATGACTTTTTGATAAATAGTTGTTACAAAGATTTTAAATTATGTCTAAAGACCACTTGGCTTTTGCGACATGTTTTTGGAATCTATTTTTTGGTCTATTTCTGCATCAGCCATATTTGTACTTGTCACACCTTAGTCTTGGCCTCCTCCTTTACAAAGGGAAATTATCACGATAACTTTCTTTCGTTGGAAAAATTGATGGGGTTAGTTTTGTATGGAGCTATCTAATGGAGCCATGAATTGAGAAGTGGCACAACACCTTTAAGTTTAAGAACATCAGAGGTTTTATAAAATTGTGATTTTAATTATGAACCAAGAAATTGGTTTAGATGTGTATATTTGGTCTCTGTTAAGCAACCATTGGTTCCTTTGATGTTAGAAATACAGCAACATTTTCATAAGTATGCTACGATACTTATATTGAAAACCTTTATGGTATGACCTTAGTGTGTCATAAGAAGGAATAGTCCCTAGGAATAGGCATTTTAATGTAAGCTTATGTTGGTTATGGAAGTTGAACTTCTTAAAGCAACAATCATGTAATCCCACATATATGGAAAAGAGAGGAAGTCTGATAGATTAGATTAGGTTCGAGAAATTTTATTGTTTAGCCAACAATACTCTTGGAGGCATTAATTCTATGTCATGATATTGTTGTTGTTAGGATTTCTATTTTGCTACCTTTGTTCTTGAATTTATGTTTGTCTACGAGCTTGTTTTTTTCTCAATGCATCTATAACATCTAATAGCAGAGGGTTGTAGTTTTTTTATGTTCATATCAGTTTGGGTGGCAGGTTATGAGTTTTATGGACAAGTGGAGAGTTTTTCCAAATTCTAGGGGATGAAAAAGAAAAACATTTAACATTATTTGAAACTCAAATATCTTAATGAGTAAATCCATACATCCATACACTGCATGACATCTTGATGAAACAATCATATATCATCTGACATCCAGTGACAAAATTAAACGACATTTACTTGATTGAGTCTTCGAAAAATAAATGTTAAAATGTCCAATGGACCCATATGATATTAGATATAGAAACTAAACTCTAAAACTAGCGTAGATCCATCTTAACTCCATATCTATTAATCTCTGAGAGGGTTCAAAAAACTCTAGGTGCAAACCTCAATTATTTTTTCTCTCCCTCAACACGTAATAGATCCAAGGTTAGGATGGATATATTCAGGTTTATTTATAATTGTTTTTGTTTAGATATGGTAAGTAGGATAATTCTATGGTGGCTTTCTTTTTTTAATGTTATGGTAATTAAGAGAAATAAGTCTACTCTTTCCATTTCTCTCATGTTACATGCATGCACACACATGCATCAAGTGTGAAGGTTCTCACCAAGGCTGTAGAGCCTCTCACGTCCCTTGGTGCAAAAAGAAAGGAAGGAGCAAGTCACTAGCCATGCTTAAGTAGAAAATAGGCAGTTTAAGTACTAAATAGCTCATTCCAGATCTTATGCTTCTATGGGCTGCAATAGGTCTTCTGCATCATTGAGCACAATATCATCATTGGTAGTGTTTCCTCAAATATGTTCACTGGCACCCTAACTAATCATTGTTGCAACTCTGCACCCTCCTCATCAGTGTTTGTCCTGTGCAGCTTCATTTTGTCACTGATCCCTTTGGATACTTTGTCATGGACAGATATTAAGATGTAAGTCACTATGAATCGCAACTAATTTTTTTTTTCCTCTTAGAGGAAAGTCTGTTTCTTTTAATAGAGTGGATGAGCTGTATGTGGACTATAGTTCTTTTCTGTGGCAGAGGAACTTGCAATCTAAGATTGTAGTTGAACAGAAAGATGGAACCACTTTGGAGCCCTATTGTAGAAGTTCGAGGTACTATGAGGCTGCCAAAACAGGTCTGTCCTTGACCTGAAATTTGGCTCTAAGTTTCAATCTCCAAGACTGTCCTTTGCTGCTGCTTTAGGACAGCAAACAGTCAAGTAACTTTCTGCTCATAATTTTTATGGTTAAGTGCTCTTTTGAGGTGCCCTTGCAAGTGTTTTCATATCCCAATGTTAGCACATGCAATATACTCAAAACAAATAACACTCCTCTTGATCTTTACAACTGTGATTTATACTCTAAGCATGCATGAAATGAACACAAGTATTTTTGGTCAACATGACCCTGGATATAATCCCCCCGGGGAAAACCAGTTTGGAATGAAAGTATATATAATGATGATCTTAAGTAGTGAATACAACAAGTAAGCTAATACAATGGAACCTAATACAATAGCAACTCCTCACGAGAAGCTTTGGAGTTCCAAGAAGAGAAATGCGCCCAAGCTTAGTGCGCCCTCTTCCCTTGTTGCTCTGTCCACTGAAGTGATGCGCCCTCCTTCCTCCTTGGTCCAATGAAGAATCCCTTCTACACAAATGTGCTCTTGTGTGTCTCCTCGAACATGAGCCAAACATATCTGAGATAGCACAAGTCCTTCTATTACTTGCTAGTGGTGCACCCTCCTCCACAAGTGCGCCCTCCTCCAAGCAATAACCAATACCAACAAATAATGCCCAAGCTCTCTTCTTCCAATGCTTCCATTCTCATCCTCTTTCCCTTCTCCAAACTCTCTTGGTGAACATACAAGTGAATAAGCCTCCAAATGCCCTATGCGCCCTTCTTAAGGCATCATAAGGAAACCTAAAAAGTCAATGGCTAGGATCACTCCAAGCCATATCTAATCCATGGTTGAGATCTCTCAAAAAGAATCTCAACTCAAAACCCACTTTGGGTTAAGTTTCCATAGTTCACTTTATGTCCCTCAATTCACCCACAAAGTGAATTAATAGTTACTTTTCACTCAAGTGGCAAATTTCACCATTTTGACTTAGGAAAATGTCAAAGTGAAATTAGACATAAAGGCATAATGGGTAAAATATTTCCCTCTTGTGGTTAGAGACCCACAACCATAATGGGACCACTTTCCAAGGTACCCAAATCTCAACACTCCCTCTTATCGAGAAAAGTGCCATTCACCCCCAATCTCTTCCCTGCAGTGGACATGGTTGCCTGCTGGCAAATACTCGGTGAGTATTGCTGTACCCTGATAATCACAAGTGGTATCTGACACATATCTGCTCAACCTGCTTGATCTATAGATGGAAGTGATTCTCGACCTATCCAAGATCAACTAGATCTTGGCATCACACCAAAGATCTCAACCTTGGTCTCCCACCAAGGATTTCTACCTCATGGCATTTCACCAATGGTCACTACTCTTGGCATCTCACCACTACTCTTGGCATCTCACCAAGAGTCACATCTCTTGGCATCTCACCAAGAGTCTCCCCTCTTGGCATTTCACCAAGAGTATCTAGATCTTGGCATCTCACCAAGATCCTCGACTTGGCCTTTCACCAAGTGACTTCCACCTGAAGTGGAACCTGAACCTGATCTGCTCGTCTCCATAGCCAAGTGAGGCTCAAGCCTCTGTGGTGCCCTGCTCTTCCTTCTCATCAATCTATGATGCTCTGAAGCCCTTGCACCAACCCTCTGTCTCGACAACTCTGAAACTGAAGTTGTCTCGGGTGGAGCATTCACCCCTGAAGATGGTGTCCTCGAAAACTGAGTTTGAGCTCCCTTTGAATCAATACTCTGAGTCAATAGGTCCTCCTCACTTGCCACTGGATGGTGTATATACTGACGAACAACAACTGACGAATACATACTCTCTCGCAAACTGATCATCGAACTCCTCCTCCTCCTCCTCCGTTGTCATTGTAGTACCATCTTGCTGCTTCTTCTTCTTCTTCTTGGGACATTGTTCTGCATAGTGACCCATCTCTTCACAAGCAAAGCATCTCACTGTGCTCATGTCTCTCTCTTGCCCACCGCCACTTTGCTGTGGTTTGGCCCCTCCCTTGGGACCCTGTCTAGCACCTCTACCGGTCTTCTTCTTGCCCTTAGTCCACATAGCAAGGTCCTCATCACCCTCTGAAATACGTTGCTGTGCTGAAGATCCTGAGCTGCATCTCAACTCCTCCTGTACAAAGTTGTCCCAAAGTCTCTCCCAGGTAGGCATGACCTTCCGGGTTACAATGCATCGTACAAATGAACCCCAAGGTTTGGTAAAGCTGTTCAAACTTGTCCTCACCAAGAAGTCAGGATCCACAATCTCCCCAACTGCGGCCAACTCGTTTCGAATCTGTGTAAATTTGCTTAGGTATGACGTGACCGACTTGAAATTGAGTATCTGAATGCCCTTGAGCTTGTCCTGCAAAACCATCTTCCGGTTTTGGTTGGGACTCTGGTAAAGCTTGCACAATGAGGCCCATATCTCAAAGGCATAGTTTTTCCCAGTCAAATGGGGTATGATGTGGTCTCTCACTGCATCACAAATAGTCCTTTTCACCTTGGTGTTTTGCTTCTTGAAATTTGCATCAAACAATGGTGATGGAGCAAGTGCAGGAGGAATCACCACGGGAGCTTGAACTATATCCTGGTTTTCCAAGGGGACCAGTTGCTAGCTCCATCTAGCCTATCCTCTGTCCGCATCTGGGACACCGACATGGCTGTCCACTAAAGCTCACACTAATGCTAACACTGCACAAGAGTATTGCCTCACTCTTGTCAACACATGTGTGAAAAGAGGCAGTCAAACTACAACCTCACTCTTGACAACACAGGTGTGAAAAGAGGTTGTCCAAAACAACCTCACTCCTGTCCACACAGGTGTGAAAAGAGGTTGTCCAAAACAGCCTCACTCCTGTCCACACAGGTGTGAAAGGAGGCTGTCCAAATCAGCCTCACTCCTATCCAAATAGGTGTGAGTCCAAAATAGTCCTATCCAAATTCGAGGTACTATGAAGCTGCCAAAACAGGTCTGTCCTTGACCTGAAATTTGGCTCTAAGTTTCAATCTCCAAGACTGTACTTTGCTGCTGTTTTATGACAACAAACAGTCAAGTAACTTTCTGCTCATAATTTTTATGGTTAAGTGCTCTTTTGAGGTGCCCTTGCAAGTGTTTTCATACCCCAATGTTAGCACATGCAATATACTCAAAACAAATAACACTCCTCTTGATCTTTCCAACTCTAACAAGTTGATCTATACTCTAAGCATGCATGAAATGAATACAAGTATTTTTGGTCAACATGACCCTGGATAAACCCCCCCCGGGGAAAACCAGTTTGGAATGAAAGTATATATAATGATGATCTTAAGTAGTGAATACAACAAGTAAAGCTAATACAATGGAACATGATACAATAACAACTCCTCATGAGAAGCTTTAGAGTTCCAAGAAGAGAAATGCGCCCAAGCTTAGTGTGCCCTCTTCCCTTGTTGCTCTATCCATTGAAGTGATGCGCCCTCCTTCCTCCTTGTCCAATGAAGAATCCCTTCCACACAAATGTGCTCTTGTGGTCTCCTCCAACATGAGCCAAACAGATCTGAGATAACACAAGTTCTTCTATTACTTGCTAGTGGTGCGCCCTCCTCCACAAGTGCGCCTTCCTCCAAGCAATAACCAATACTAACAAATAATGAGGACCTAAGCCTCCATGAGCCCTCCATGAAATATGGCGTCTAATCTCTCCTCTCCCAATGCTTCCATTCTCATCCTCTTGCCCTTCTCCAAACTCTCTTGGTGAACATACAAGTGAATAAGCCTCCAAATGCCCTATGCACCCTTCTTAAGGAATCATAAGAAAACCTAAAAAGTCAATGGCTACGATCACTCCAAGCCATATCTAATCCATGGTTGAGATCTCTCGAAAAGAATCTCAACTCAAAACCCACTTTGGGTTAAGTTTCCATAGTTCACTTTATGTCCCCCAATTCACCCACAAAGTGAATTAATAGTCACTTTTCAAAGTGACAAATTTCACCCTTTTGACTTAGGAAAATGTCAAAGTGAAATTAGACATAAAGTATAAGGCACAATGGGTCAAATATTTCCCCCTTGTGGTTAGAGACCCACAACCACAAAGGGACCACTTTCCAAGGTAGCCAAATCTCAACACCTATCCCCATGCATCCTTCACCACTCAATCGTGTTCTCTTGGGGTACGCAAGCTTGTTGTCCCTTGCTTCCAATGTGTTGAAAGGGCCATTGAGTTTTGCAATTGAAAGAATGTATTATTGAAACATCTTTTCATCCTCAATTGTGAACATATTGGCGGTAGCTCGTTTAAACCCATTTTTCACCATCCAATCATCAAAAGGAACCATGTCTTAGGCTTCTCCACATACCATTTAAGATTAAGTGCATAAACAGTCATGCAAAGTGGCGTGTTCATGTTATTCCACCTCGTTTGAATGATAGGTTGTAAACTTGTATCTATCATTTGTAAAACTCTGGTGAAGGGTCTGTTGAGTTTTCGTACCTTCGGAAGTGTTCCCCTAGTGTTATTGATGTGCCTAACACTAAAAGGGGGAAAATATCTCTCACTCACTTAACTTTATGTTATAAAGTCAAAGTGATTTTATGAGCTCATTAATCATAAAGTGACTTAGGGAACTTAAGTAAAGGGGGGGATCTAATCTCCACCCTTGATCTTGGATGGCTAAGATCTAATCCTAGCCATTGATTCCTAGGTTAGCCTAATGAGGAGGCTAAATCAAAAGTGAAGGAGGGAAGAGGGCCATTATTCTTTCTCTTGCATGAGGAAGTGTTGGAGTCCGGAGAAGAGAAGAAGGGCGATTTTTGTGCAGAAGGAGAGAGGGGCGCACTAGTTCTTGGAGAGAGGGCGCACTTGAGAAGAGTATGTGGGCGCACTTGAGAAGAGGATGTGAGCGCACATGAAGGGTGCACTTACAGCTACAGGAGGGCGCTGATTCTGAGGCAATGCACAGCAGTATAGCAGGAAATAAAGCACTGAAAGCTGAGGCAGAGAGGGCATGTATTCCTAGGCAACTGCTGGCACGAATTCCAAGGAATTAGAGGCCGCTGACTTGAGATAAGTTGGCTGTGTGAAATATGATTTTATTTCTCAGATTCTCTGCTGTATCTTTTTCTTAAAGCTCCATAATAAATTCTGCTCTTCACTGGTTTTCCCCTTGGGGGTTTTTCCAGGGTCATGTTGACCAAAAATCTATGAGTAATTTTCTGTGGTTTGCTTATTTATTATCAGCATTTCAAGTGGAAAATATCAGATGTGCATATCATGTTTTAATGACTGTTAAAAGACTAATTTTTGGACAGCAAACTTTTCCTAAATTAACCCTTATAACAGCAGTATTAAATGAGCATGATATCAGTCTTGAATGCAGCAGTTAGGGACCTTTAAACAGTCCTATTTCAAACATGTTACAAAAGCCTTAAAGAGCCTCAACTTTCTTCAGGGTCCCTCTCTTAGGTGGCAACTAACTTGCACCATCATGTTGTCAAAAGTCTCATGAATTTTTCCAAGACCAGGAGAATCAAGCCTCAATAATGAATAACCTCTACATAATGGGTGGTAAATGTCACCAAGTACTTGTAATCTTCCCATATACCATCATTTAACACCCTCGGTTTCATGGACCTCTCATAATCTTTCTTGGACTCCACCACCTACTCCATTCAGGTTCCACAACCATGTACTGTGTTGCACCTTAAGCATCCTATCTAGTAGTGGGTTTTCATGGACTTGAGGAATTCCTTCTCCACATGATCCCTGCAAAATTGCAAATAGCTAAAGAGGTGTTGTGGTTGCACATAGACATTTGCACATCCCTAACTGCGTAAGTAAAATATGATATCTATGTTATTTTGCCAATATCCTTCAGCATATTGTTCAAAGCATGCACAAAACATGGGGTTCAATAGATATGCTTATACCTGCATTTAACTGTCAATCTAGTTGATTGATAGACATGTGTTGCATATATGACTTTCTCCATTATATCACCTCATAGAATTTCAATCTTTTATGCTGAATCCTTGTGCTTTCCAAATCAATCAAAATAATGAACTCACAGACAATGTAACAATAATGTTGAAGAATGGTTGTTGACTAATATCAGTCCAGATTGCATCCATCCCTAACAACAGAGCACCTTGGTCTCACCCAAGTCTATTTCATCTCATACATATGTAGGGCAATCTTAGACCCTTGCTTTTCTAGCAATGTTGTCCCAAGTCTATTATTAAGTAAGGGAG
Organism: Picea engelmannii; assembly: GCA_009831015.1. Taxonomy (NCBI): domain Eukaryota; kingdom Viridiplantae; phylum Streptophyta; class Pinopsida; order Pinales; family Pinaceae; genus Picea; species Picea engelmannii. Next base: position 834,675 of record ML779563.1, read on the forward strand.
CATATGAAGGCCCTACAACCAAAACCTTGTTGAGTAACTGCTTATATTAATGAGAGAACAAGAAATATCGAAGGGATTGTGGTTATCATAAAAGAATTGCAACCACATCATTTGCTTCTTCATGCAGTTGCATGTGATACTTTTGAGAATTCGTGCTTGGCCCTAGGGCTACATTGGCCTTTGTTTTAGAAGAAGACACCCCTTCATCCAATTGCAAGACCTGATTACGTTGGCACATTGGGTTCATATTTAGGTTGTGAAGAGACATGCCTTCTAGAAAATGTTTCTTTTGATTCAGATGCTATATGTTGATGTGGATCAATGATGCACATTTTCGGATATTTTCAAGGAAAGCAAATCTCTTGGATAATATTTATATTTTTTTATAGATACTCAATTCATTAGTGATATGCAGTCAAGAAGACTGTGATATATAGGCCCAAGAGACCAAAGCATGTGACTCGAACTATAGATGTGACTCCTAGTAATTATAGTTATTAAAACTATTTAGTATGGTTAGGTTCATAACAAATCTTCCCTTAGAATGCTTCGTCCTTGAAGCATTGTGCAGAGATCCACTGAAATGATCTGTGAAGTAGCATAACATACTATACTTACACATTGATCCAACCAAGCTCTTTTATTATTGGAGTTATTCCTAGAAAAGCTTTTTAAAGGGAATTTCTCATTATGTTTCCAAGAATGCCTTTGAAAACATGTCATTGAAATTCCTGATTCTTATGATGAGGAGAACAATAAGGTTTGATTTTAGAATGCCCATTTGTGATTTGAATATTGCTATTTGTTGAACTTTTGAAACCCAGTACCAGATTTTAAATGCCAGTAATTTTACTACCCAGATTTAACACAAATCTAAATCTGAAAATTATGCAGAAAAATACAGCCGAGTTCTTAACTGAAATGCACAACGGAAAATGAAACCAAGCACATAAACATGTAACATAATTTTACCCTGGAAACCCCAGTGTGGGGAAAACCAACAAAGAGGGGATTTTATTAATGGCTTCAGAGGAAAATTATAGCAGCAAAAAATCAGAAAATTCTTACAGAGAATTTTGCCCTCTTCTTGGCTGTACGACCCAGCCAAACTTGTGCTGTACGTCCCAGCTGATTTCGGCCTGTACGGCCCCTGAACTTGGGCCCTTGCTGCTGCTGATGTACGGCCTGGTACGGCCCTCTTCTGCTGCTGATGTACGGCCTGGTACGGCCCTCTTCTGCTGCTGGCACGGCCTGCTGTACGACCCTCTTCCTCACTGCTGTACGGACCAGCCTATTCGACCTCTCTCCCAGCTGCTAGCTCACCCTCTTCCTTAGTGAAATCACCCTCTTCTCTTTTGCTTGAGTGCGTGTCTTCACTTATCACCTCAGCGTTTTTTTATCTTTTCACTTTCATTCTATTTCCCTCTTTGAGAACTTTCTAGGAAGAGTCARGAAAGTTCACTTAAGTGAAATATTAATTTCCTAAGTTTAGGAGATCTGAGTAATAAAGCCAATAATAATTATTTGAGCAATTATTATGCTTTTCCTAAGTTTGGACTTAGGATAAAATAAAATCTGCTGATATGAGTATTAATTAAATGTCTTCAAAATGCTTGGACACTTAGGCATATGCTGAGATACCTTCCAAGCTACAATTTTAATACTATTAAGATCTTAGATAATCTTATTTTATCTTAAGTTGTGTATTAATTGTTGATGTTTCTGGTAGCTGCGGGAGGTATTCACCTACGGGATAACCTTTCTTATAGAAGAAGATGCCAAGACATCAAAGGAAAACCATTGAAAGAATTAAAGAAACCCAAAAGATATATATTGTTCTAGAAGTCAAGTCGGCCTGCCAAAAAAAGATAAAGTAAATATATTTTCCAGAAAGGACAGGTAGGTCCCATTGGAAAAGTTCACTGGTCAGATTAGTATAAAATTTAAATAAGAGTGGTGCCCTTCTCATTTGACACACTCTCTCACATATCATAGCGCAACTTTGGAAGAGAGTTGCAGCTGTAGCTGCAACTGCAACTGCTGAAGGAAGGCACAAGTCTCATATCTCTCAGTCTTGGTGGTGCGCTAGAGGTGGACTAGTGCTCTAGCACTTTGGCTAGGGTTTACATTGCTGAGTTCTCTCCTTGTTGAGATAAGTATTGCTGGATTCTTTCTTATTTGTTTGCTGTAGTGAATATGGCTTGTTCTTGGTTATTCTGTCTTTGGCATGGATCTTCTCTATAAGAAAAGGTGTTGGGTTTTCTTCCCTTGTGTAGAAGGGTTTCCCAGGATAACTACTATGCTCTGCTCGGGGGTGCCACTTGAGGATGCCTATGGTTGGGTGGCAATGAAAGAGCATTGCCTATGGAGAAACGAGCAAACCCATTTTTTGTAATTTGTGCTTGGTTAATCTTCTTGAGTTATTGGTTATTATTGCAATTTTGAACTAGTCTAGTATTAAAAAATTCAACATGGTATCAGAGCAGTGTTCTTGAAGAAGCCATTGCACAAGCTTCTCTAGCACCTCTTCTGCTAGCCGCTACCTTCTTACTGCAGTTCTGCAATTACATTGTGACTGCAACGCCCCCCCCCCCTTTTCTGTCAAGCTAGTTTAAGCACTTTCCCTTGATCGTTGGACCTATTTTCTTCATAGTCAAGTGCGCCCTAGTCCAATGCATCACCTACTACCTTTAGATTGCAAGTTGGAGCACTTTGAAGTTTTAGGGTTTGCCGCTGTTGTCGGATGGTGCTGCTGTTTGCCGTTGCTGCCGAAGGTATGTACTTGTATATTTTAATTTATATCATTATCATGAGGGTGTTTGCAGGAGAAGGGACTTTTGTCCAAGCAACAACTTAGATCTAGAGGGATCTTAGATCCAGTGCATTCAGAGGAACAACACACTCTCTAGGTTTGATTGTTTTGATATGCCTCTCGCTGTTATGGAACCATTTTGATCTTGTGTTTTTGATCTATTGGAGTTATGATCATTATACTAACCACATAATACTAGAGATGCATTTGTTTATCTCCCCTCTAGGAGATTTTCTTGTTTTGTTGTCTGTTCTGGGCAGGTTATATTGTTAAATTCCATGGAGGTTGCCATGGAAATGTTGTTGTTCTTGTTCCAAGCAGGTTACCTCAGAGGCATGTCACTAATGATAACTTTGAGAGGGAGCTATAGTGACGATTGTAGAAGGCAACTTATTGGATGATCTCTGGTTTGAGACATGAAGTAGTCCGACCAGAGTTTGTACAGATTGATAGTTCAACCAGTTATGGCATAGGAGACTTGCTCATTTTCATTATAGAGCTCTTCCAGTTCTAGGGAAGATGGTTACGAGGTTTTCCACAACTCTGTGTTGAGCATGATGGCATTTGCAGAGATTGTGCTCTTGGCACGAATGCCAAGGAATCTTTTCTGAGCAGTGACAACAGATCCAAGGGGATCTTGGACTTTGTGCATTCATATTTGTGTGGGCCTATGACAATTGCTTTCTTGAGTGGATCTGGTCTCATGGATGAGACAGTGGCAGTGGCTGTGATAGGTTGGTTACAGTGACAGGTTGGACACTTAAGGATATTTGGGTGTCCTGTTTACATTCATGTACCCAAGGAGAAAAGGATGATGTCATACTTTTCAGCCAGGAAGGGTACATTTGTTGGGTACTGTGAATCGTCGAAGGCATATCAGATCTACATCCCAGGTCAGAGAAAGATTGAAGTGTGTAGGGATGTTTCCTTTGAGAAAGAGGTAGCCTTCAGGAGATGTAGAGGATCTCACATGCAGATTGACTGTGAGACGCAAGAGGAGATGGTGCCTTCTCCCCCTCACCCTTCAGTAGCTTAGAAGGATACATTTGAGCCTGTTGATCTAGTTGATCCAGTACATCCTGTTGACGTTCCTAGAGATATTGCAGTAGGTCGGTAGAGGCCTGCCTGGGCTCATCAGACTCTGCAGGAGGCAGAGAGATATTCTTTCCTCGTGGTACTTTCAGAGAAAGTAAGAGACCTCATAGATTCTCGAGCTATGTTGCAGCTATGAGCCACATCATTGATTTTGAGCCTTCCTGTTATGAGGAGACATCCAGTCAACCGGTATGGAGAGATGCCATGATGGAGGAGTATCAGTCCATCATGAAGAATGATGTGCGAGATATTGTTCCGAGGCCTAAAGGGAAGTCTATGGTGACTTCCAAATGAATTTATAAGATAAAACATCCAGCTGACGGGAGCATCGAGAAGCACAAAGCGAGATTTGTAGCCAGAGGATTCTCTCAGGTGGAGGGAATAGACTATGAGGAGACCTTTGCTCTTGTTGCTCGATATACCTCCATTCAGACGATCATTGCACTTGCTTCGGCCTTGGGTTGGAGATTACATAAGATGGACATGAAGACAACTTTCCTCAAATGGTGATATTGAGGAAGAGGTGTATATCGAGCAGCCATAGGGTTTCGTGATTCATGGGAAGGAGTCCCATGTGTGCAGGTTGAAGAAGACCCCGTTTGGACTCAAGCAACCACCTCGTGCTTGGTATGCGAGGATTGATGGATACCTGATGAGTTTTGGGTTTCAGCAAGAGTGTTGTTGATGCCAACCTGTACTATAAGATTGTTGATGGTGAGTCTCTGATTTTGATCCTGTATGTTGATGATTTATTTCTCATCGGAGCAGAGCATCTCATTGCTTGGTGCAAGCATGAGTTGGCCTCTTAATTTGATATGAAGGATCTTTGCATGATGCATTATTTCTTGGGACTTGAGGTGTGGCAGAGAATTGATGAGATCTTCCTGAGTTAGGGGAAGTACACAGTTGAGATCTTGAGGAGATTTGGGATATTGGACTGTAAGTCCATGATCACACCGATGGTGATGAATCTGAAGAAGCTGAGTGAGTCTTCTTTTGATTCAAACTTGATTGATCCGACCATATACTGGTAGCTGATTGGATCATTAATGTATCTGGTTAATACCAGACATGATATTTGCTATGCAGTAAATGCACTTAGCCGGTTCATGAGTCAGCCGAGGCAGATACATTGGGTGGCTGCGAAGCATGTCTTGAGATATTTGCGAGACACAATTGGATATGGCCTGAGACATGCTTCCAGTGTTGACATGAGACTGCAGGGATATGCTGATTCAGATTGGACAGGGAGTGCAGTTGAATGGAAGAGCACCTTAGGGTGTTGCTTCAATTTTGGATTTGCCATGGTTACCTGGTGTAGTAAGAAATAAACTTCTATGGCTTTGAGTACCACAGAAACCGAGTATATTGCAGTATGTATGGTAGTATGCGAAGCAGTGTGGCTACGAAAGCTCCTTGCAGGATTGTTTGATCAGATATTGGATCCCACCATGATTCATTACATTCAAGATATGGTGCAGAGGAAGACAGTACTAGTGGAGTACCTTCCCACAGATGAGCAGATTGCAGATGTTCCCACCGAGCCTCTTGCCAAGTTGAAGTTCGAGTACTTCCGTGATAAACTTGGAGAGAAATGTCCCTCTTGTTAAGAGGGAGTATTGGTGGTTGCAGCTTCGTGAGACATTCTTCTGTGACGATACTCCTCGATGGACTGAGTTGAGTATGACACTTATTTATGGACTGATAAGTTGTATTGGGTTGGTGCCCAACGACCTTTGGGTTGTAACCCATTTGGTTGAGATATCTCTCCAGGTCTTCTCCCCATAGTAGGGGGCTGGGTCAACTTGTGAGGACACTCTCCAAATCGTCTCCCCAGGGCAGTGGGTTGGGTCGATCTGCGAGTGTGTTGTGCCTTCTCCCTAATGGACTAAGATGGGTTGACCTGTGACGGGTCTTCTCCTCAGTTGTGCTGGGTTGGGTCAACCTGAGACGGGTCTTCTCCCCAAGTGGATGGGTTGGGTCGATCTGTGGGGACGCCCTTGATCTTCTCCCCATATCGAGCTAGGTCGACTTGGAGAACGCTCCTCCGAGACAAATTTGAGCACGACACTTGTCAGAGTAGTGACAAGTTGTCTTGAGGTGGTACCCAACGTCCCATGGGAGTAGACCATGAGGACATGTCCCTTGGGAGTTGATCAAGTGGACACGTCATGGGCGAGTAGGTCCTTGACGATGCACTACGGGCGAGTAGGTCCTTGATGATGCACTACGGGCGAGTAGGTCCTAGTGCCACACTACAGACGAGTAGGTCCCAATGTATTCTAGTGGTGACGAGGCCCTAGAAAAGGTCCACATTGTGTGTAGCCATGTGTGACGTGATGATGCTACCAGTAGCATGGTTTGGACTCTGCGTGACGATGGCATGGTCGGAGGACCATGGCATAGCCTGCGAGGCTATGAGAACCAGAGGAAAAACATCATGGAGAATACCTCCCTGGATAAGAGGGAGTGTTGATGTTTCTGGTAGCTGCGGGAGGTATTCACCTCTAGGATAACCTTTCTTATAGAAGAAGATGCCAAGACGTCAAAGGAAAACCATTGAAAGAATTAAAGAAGCCCCAAAAGATATATATTGTTCCAGAAGTCAAGTTGGCCTGCCAGAAAAAGATAAAGTAAATATATTTTCCGGATAGGACAGGTCGGCCCCACTGGAAAAGTTCACTTTTCAGATTAGTATACATCATGGTGGCACCCTTCTCATTTGACACACTCTCACATATCATAGCGCAAGTTTGGAAGAGAGTTGCAGCTGCAACTACTAAAGGAAGGAAGGCGCAAGTCTCATATCTCTTACTCTTTGTGGTGTGCTAGAGGTGGACTAGTGCTCTAGCACGTTGGCTAGGGTTTACATTGCCGAGTTCTCTCCTTGTTGAGATAAGTATTGCTGGATTCTTTCTTATTGGTTTGCTCTAGTGAATAGAGCTTGTTCTTGGTTATTCTGTCTTTGGCATGGATCTTCTCTATAAGAAAAGGTGCTGGGTTTTCTTCCCTTGTGTAGAAGGGTTTCCCAGGACAACTACTATGCTCTGCTCGGGGGTGGCACTTGGGGATGCCTATGGTTGGGTGGCAATGAAAGAGAATTGCCTATGGAGAAACGAGCAAACCCATTTTTTGTAATTTGTGCTTGGTTAATCTTCTTGAGATCCTTGTTATTTATTGCAGTTGTGAACTAGTCTAGTATTAAAAAATTCAACATTAATGTGTTCAATAATGCTTTGAGTGATTTGTTGTTTAGTAAAATTTCACCAGTAGCAATGCATTGTCTTTAAATTCATACTGTTCCTTGGATGTTACTTGTTGTCAAACTGTACTTTGATTAGTGGATACCGATAGTTTCTTTGTTTTAATTGTTTGACTTGTGGGAATAAAGTTTGATGTTGTTTTTTCAAAAGAAAATTTCCTCGTGCTTTCCTAAATGTAATTTATGATGACTGGAAGGTACCCCAAAATTTCTAGGGAGGGGATAAATGCAATATAACAAAAAGATTATTTTTTTTTAAAGAAAAGAGTCTAGAACATGGGACTATAATACATTTCGATAAAAGTAGTAGTTTTTAAATTAGGTCTAGAAGACATTGTCTATGTGGATATAGTGAGATATATAGTTTGAAAAACCTCCAAAAACAATAGGTATAGGGTACAAAATCCTACCAAACAAGGGAGCCTAAACTATTGTTGCGATTATTTCTTATTATGGAAGCATACCAAGTACTTTTGTCATTCAATCAATAATATTTGTCATGGCTTAAATGTTGAAACAGTGAGTGAATATTTTATTTGGAGGGTGATTGCTACATGAGCGATGGTTTGGATATGATACCTCTGAGGGATATGAAACAAAACAACAGAACCACTCAAAACTGCATCTGTAATTTATACACTGAAATACAAAGCAATAGCTCAAATCATGAACTTTCTAACCAACATAATGGTGCATCCTTCATCTTCTTTATAGACTGAGAAGAGAGGGAAATTTCAATGAATCTGGACACATGCATGAAGCACCCCCAACTGACAGAGTCAAACCTAACTCTAATCATCTCAACTAGTACGCCCTCCTGTGTGAAAATATGTTCCAAGAAAAGTGTGGCTCCTACTGGAGATAAACTTCATCATGCAAACCTGTTGGTGGCTCCTAGATGTTTGTGCCCTCATCCTGGAATAGAAAATCTCATGCAAGTGCCCTAGCTGTTGTAGGGATCTGTGTCTTCATCTAATGATAGTAAATGCATGCTACAACTGATGAAAGTAAACTCTAGCCAACTGGAATGCTAAATTTGAACAGCAGTTCTAAATCTGGGATAAGGATGAGGCTGGCACATGCATGCACCCTCACTCTTTCACTCTATGCCTCTCACAACAAACTAGTGCTGCGCCATCACTCTGCCACAGAAAACTGGGGAGATGGATCTGCTGGAGCATGCCATTACACAGTACAAATCTACCCTACTGCTGCTCATCACAGCTGGAGAATACTAACTGAGCAACAGCTAAAAGCTTTTAACTCTATCTCCCATTGTCTTCATAAATGAAAGTAGAGAAGCTAGTCAATGGACTAGGGAAGGTTACAATAATGCTGGAGAAAGGCAAAAGTATTATACTAGAGCAAGTGCATTCAACAATAATAAAAGTCACAGAACAAGACCAGGAGCATGGAATATAGAATCCCTTCTCTTTTCAAAGTGGCCAACATACATGAGCATGCTGGGTGGAATAAGTGGTGAGTTAATGCCTCAAATCGGATATGCCTATCAGTGGAAGTGAGGTTGTAATTCCCTTGTTAGATCAGTCTCTCTCGAAGTATGTGTTTTCTTGTCAATCAAGGATTTGTTCCATTTTCCATTCTGCGACCTGCTTCTTATCAATCTTACATGGAGATGCATTCCCGAGGGTAGGGGATGTGCTCCCCACACTCTCCGCGCTCCTGGGATGTGGGTACTCCAAGGAAGACGTTTCCTCACGTCCTCTTTTGGGGGGTTGCAGTAGGGAACATCCCCTTCAAAAAATGAGATTCTCTAACTCTCCCTTTTGACCAAATTTTGTCTTTTTGAGGCAAAAAAATATAAGAAAACAAATTAGAGAATAAAATGAATGTAAACCTAATGCATAGGTAGAGATGAACCTAATGCATAGGTAGAGATGAGGAGGGCCCTGATGATGCACAACTTGGTTGGTTGGTGTGTCATTGAGTATTTTGGAGAATGCAAGTGATTCTGATTCAGATTGCATCATTCCCATGGTTGGTTCTTATTCATTTGTGCACTAGCTGGATGTAGAGACTAGTGGGGCATTGCCTTGAGCAGTAATGCTCATTTGTCATTTGACCTGTTTTTAGATCAGTTATCTTAAGACTTAGTTCTATATCTTCTGAATTTTTAAAATAGAATGAAAAATAAAATGGTGATAGATGATTTGTGAATTGTGATTATTATGTTTTTACATCATTACACATAATTTATGATTTATTATGTTACATGTAATGATGTATGTTATTGGTGCATTGTTATGTATAAGTTTTCAATGATTTATGTTAATTGGGTCTAGCTTGTGTGGTTGTGGGATGGAGTGCTATCCTCCCCACCCAGGTGCTATTCCTGTTAATGACATGTTGAGCTCATTATGAGTAAACTGTTGAAACGACTTTGAGCCCTGTTGATCTGGCATTGTCCAATGAAGAATCTAGGGTTTACCTTAGGTACCATCCTTGAGATGAGGGGAAGTACCAGGGGGTTTTCCCTGGGAGTTGTTACCTGGAAAAAAAGAAAAGTTTTCAATGATTTATGTTGAAGTTTTCGTATATTTTAATTATAATTTTTCGTATTTTGGGTGGGGTCCCCTATGTTGAGACCCCAATGTCTCCTACAACGTTCCCTAGAATTTGGGTGTTGCTTCCACATTTCCTCCAGATGCTTTTCCTTGCTCCCGTGTCCCCATGTGCGGAAACTTGTTGGAACATTGTCATTTATCTCCAAAGGTACTGTACCACACATAGTTGCAGGAAGCGCCCCTCCCCCCCGCTCCACCCTCGGAACCGCACTCCGAGTGGATTTTCCATGGAAGCTTCCCCGGAAGCTCGCTTCTGGATTTCGGAAGCTCGCTCCGGGGTGTAAAATGGGTGCTTCCTGCAACATTGGGCCGCCATATGACTAGTTTCACCTTTTATATCAGAAGTCCATAAATTTGGTATAGCAGTTGGAGAGAATGCACAACTTGCGAAGGGGCCAATTCTAAATGCCCCCTCTTCACCCTGTACTGATTCAATTACTCCTTGTAATCTCCTTAGGGAACGGTTCACCTTGTTGATCTTGCGTGAAAGGCCACCTGGAGATTCCATGCTGCCTACAGATTCTTTTCAGTATAGTTGGACACACTGCAACAGCATAATAACTTCTCAGCAAAACAGAAAACAATGCATTCATGTCTCTAGAAGATAAGCACATATTTTCTTAAAGCCAAGATGCTGGAAAATARCACTTATGAAGCTCCATGGGGTGCTTCATTACTTTACATGTCAGTCTATAGAGCCAAGATGCTGGAAAATAACACTTAGGAAGCTCCATGGGGCGCTTCATTACTTTACATGTCAGTCTATAGATGATAGATTCATAGCATTTAGCAACTAGACTCTAGAGTCTAGCACAGTTTAAACTTTATTGTTTTGGACCTTTCGATCTTCATAATTCAGTGCTGATGGCCTATTTTGTAATCATAACTATTTGGTCATGACTCATGTTATTGTTGACAGTTGCTAGATGACTGATTTTATTCCATAACTTAATGGTCTACTTTCTATTATATGGCTTAAAAATTTGTATGTTGGTTTGTAAGTTTGTAATTGCTAGATTCTAGATGGTTGATGCTCGAATGATTAATCATTGATGTACTGCTACTTACTACTATGGATGCCATTTTAATGTTACAATGTACAAATATGCATGTTTTCATACATTCTGCAGCTAATTTGTCTTTCTGCATGTTTTTTTTAATATAAACACAATATATATATATATATATATATATATATATATATATAATAGACGCTCCTGGGATGCTTCACTCCTGAGGATTTTTTGAAAATGATGCTCCCGACTCTCCGCTTCCTAAAAAAGCTCCCGCTCTGCCCCGCGCTCTGGCAACATTGGTACCACTTGCTTTTTTAATTACATTTCCAAGTTTTTATGTCTTGGGTTTATACCCCTATTGAAGTGGACAGCATATAAAATATTACACACATGTAGGTGCATCCCTCAGTGTGTTCTTGTGACTTGAACTCTGATACTAGAAAATTAGGCCACTAAAATACTTCAAAATACTCCATTGACATAAATTATAACAAAGTGGACACCATAGAAAATGTTTAAACTTTACACACATGCAAGTGTATCCTTTGCTTAATGTGTCCTTGACATTTGAGTTCTCATATTACAAAATTGGGCCACTAACTTTTTAACATAACATTGGCATAGTAACATTCCAATACATTTTATAATACCAAAATGGGGTATTGCGTTAACTGTCTCAAGTGCAAAGTATGTCAATCACTTAACAGGGTTGATACTTACATACATATATGTGCACACATACAAGTTACTCACTTCTATCTTCCTATAACATAACCTTTACTTCTTACATCTTTCTGTCCTTGAACACAAACTTTGGTGTCCTGTCATCACTTTCATCCACAGTCTCAAACATCTATGCATAAGTATTATCTCTAGTGCAATTTGTTCATACATAAATGAAATATAATTCTCCAGTGCAATAATCTGTACCGTGGACATTCAAAATACGTCTCCAGGTGTTTTAGTACAGTTTATCTGGACAACAGCCATACCATCCACTTGACCATGAACTGTCAGCTTTATACCACAGTTTATCAAAATGCAGCCAAATCAATTCCTCTAGGTATAACAACATGGGTGCCTTGTGAAGAGTCTCGATGACTTGAAATTTGAATTCTCTATTAATTATTACTCTCATGGTAAACAATTTCGTAAAAGTCCAGATTGAAGAGATTAAGTTGCAATGGACATTAATTTTCTTTATTAGAATTATGATAGTTAACAATCAACCATACATTTAACATGTTTCAAAATACAGTAAATCCTAGGATAATGTGAAACAGTGTGCAGCATGTTTGAAATATTTCTGAAAACAAGAATCTTTGGTGATAACTTTAGAAACTGCGCCCCATATCTACAGCTCTTGTCCTTTTCAAGAGGTGTGATTCATCTTTCTGCGGCATGTCTTTTTCTGAATATTTCATCTAAAGACTAAGGTTCGTTGGTTGTATGTTTACTCTGATGTTGCAATTTGGTACTATTGGTTTCTCTAATTAAAGCACAGATGGCCATTGCCTTCGATTCTTACAATTCTCTATTTGATATATAGGGCACTTCTTGGCGACAGAGTATTGAAATTACTATCAGGTGCATGCTACCTCCCTCATCCAGACAAGGAGGCTACAGGTGGTGAAGATGCTCACTTTATTTGTGCAGATGAACAGGCTATCGGGGTTGCTGATGGTGTTGGAGGTTGGGCTCAGATGGGTGTTAATGCTGGAGACTATGCTCGTGAACTTATGTCTCATTCTGTGGCTGCAATTCAAGAGGAACCTCGAGGTTCTATCAATCTTGCCAGGGTCTTGGAGAAAGCCTACTTAAGTACAAAAGCCAGGGGATCATCAACAGCTTGTATCTTGGCCCTATCAGATCAGGTAAGTCTTTGCTTCAACCACTGTGTTTCTTATAGTTAATGGATACATATATGGTACAGTATGACAAAAATACATACCTGAAAAAATCCTGTATGGCCCCATTACGGGAGTATACATCTCACATGTATGAATTAGTTAATAATAATATTATTAACTAGTTTCTAATATTAATATTATTAATGTTATCCTTGAGTTGGTGCGGGTGAGGCCAGGTGCAAGCCCTGGTACTGTATGACAAAAAGACAACCGAAAAAGTTCAGTACAGCCACAATATGGGAGAATACATCTCATAAATACAAATTAATTATTAATATTATTACTCACCTGAGTGGGTGTGGATGAGGCCAGGTGCAAGTCTTAGGTGATTTTGATGACATAGAAAAGCCCCTCATAGTGCAGCTGTTTAGCTGAAGGGCAGCTTTAAGTTTGTATAATCAGCATCTCCAAAAATAAATATTAATATTACTAATTATCAATATTTCTGATTTGAAGTTTAGTACTAATATCTTTTTACTGATTATAATGTAACTTCGTGTAATATAATACTATAGTATAACTTCGTTTGATTCGACTTCAATCATAATAGTATGGCATATAACTATTTTAATTTTAATGATATATTTGAACCTTGGGTGGGCTTGGGACTGACCCAAGACTCTTTACATGCCACAAATTCCAATCTCCCAGATGGGTCCCAATAATCAATTTCACCGAGACGTCCACTGAAAGACTCGTAACATTGTTTGAGCCCACCTACCTGGGCTGCAACATCCAGAAACCCTGTTTCCACTATTTGACATCCTGGGCAGTGTAGGTGCCAGAGCTTTGGCATGCTGGTGGCACGCAGGTATGAATTGGTTCCTCAAAGCAGGTGTCATTTGGGCATCGACATTGACATTCCCTTTATTATACCTGCATGACCTGACAATATCTCCAACTGTCTTTGCTGTCTGCATCTCTCCAGCATCACAACCATCAGAACAGATTGCAGCAGCTTTGCGGCTTCTGCCTGCTGTTGATCCACCTTCCCTGAACAGATCAAACTGTGTAGAGGAGGAATATAGTTTATTAGGAGATGCTGGGCATGCTACAGACTCCAGAGGCACCTGTATGTTGGTAAAGCTAACATAGGCAAGAAAACCTTAACGCAGGAAAATTTGACCATACTGTGGCTGTACTGCATGGAAAATACAGCCGTATCCGTACTGATGCTGTATTTCCCTACAGGAACTGGCTCTATGGCCATATTTGGTAACTATAGTGTTTTTGTCCCTTACTTCCTGTTAAATAACGACTGTAGGTGGTGGTGATGTATCTTCTACACTTGAAGGAGTTTGGCTGTTGCTTGTATTTCACGATGGTGGTTCCTCTGACTTAATATTGTCTCTTTCTAGGGTCTTCATGCTGTAAATTTGGGGGATAGTGGATTTCTAGTAGTAAGAGATGGATGCACGATCTTAAGGTCTCCTGTACAGCAACATGACTTCAATTTAACATTTCAACTTGAAAGTGGTGGTGGCAGTGATCTCCCCAGCTCTGCTCAGGTCAAGAAATGCCATTGTTTGATCTATTTTGAGTTATGTTTCATATTTAGATTGATTCTTTGTAGCAAAATTTTGGATTTTCTCTTTTATTTTTAAGTGTTTTAATTTTGTTGAGTGATACAGGTCTTCAACATTCAAGTTGCTCCTGGGGATGTAATTATTGCTGGTACAGATGGTCTCTTTGATAACTTATACAATAATGAAGTGACTGCTGTAGTAGTCCATGCTGTAAGAGCTGGACTAGGACCTCAGATTACAGCTCAGAAAATTGCTGCACTTGCCAGGCAGAGAGCACAGGATACACACCGGCAGACCCCGTTCTCCACTGCTGCCCAAGATGCAGGTTTTCGATATTATGGTGGGAAACTGGATGATATTACTGTTGTTGTGTCATATGTTTCAAGCTCTAATTCCAACTAGGAGATTCGAGTTTGATGTTTTTGGTAACTTGTGATTGTGAGGTTGATTCCTTGGATGACCAGCCATACCCTCTATTGCTTTTGCCTGTTAATATATTAAATTCTCTAAAATTTGGTTCCCTTGTATCCTAAGTTGTGATCTGAAGTCATGTCATTGCAATAGTTGTTAACAGATTTCCCAAATATCGAATAATTGCCTTCTATCACTCCATTAGAAATGATGTAAATGACTTTGAACAGGAGAGGGTTGTTGATGTTCTGGATCATTCAAGGCTATCCAAATTGGACCTACTGATGTAAACTACCAACTGTAAACACGTGAATCTGAACGATTAATTTTGCTCCTGTAGTGGAAGTCTCTCATTAAATCTCACAGCCTGTGCTGAGTCTGCGATAGGCAGATTTACTTGTCATCATTGTATGCCTTCTATTGGTTAGGGAGTCACTGGACATGTATCCTACCATAATCAAATTGCAAAGTAACTGCAGAAAATGCAGAATATTTGCTGTATTATATTAAACATTCGAAACAATATCAATACCAACTGTTGCTTTGGTAAAAAGGATTGTATGAAGGGTACTTCGCAGATGGCAATGTTGAAATGAAAATATTAAAGAGCTAACACATGAAGTATTTTACCAGTGTTCTTCATGTTTGATAGGTGACATATTTTTGAGTTATTGGCTATTGATCAAGTAAATATTTAATGGCTGTCCAATTGTGCATGCCTGGTGAACTAGATTTTACCTGCATTGCCAGGGAATGTGTTCCTAGCCCTGGGTGACATGTCTCTGCGTCCATCCCTCCTAGGGATGTATCCCACATTCTGGGTATGGGATGATGTTTTCGGCGACACTTGAGGGATGTGCTCTCGAAGCAATCTGAAATTCCGATTTGTAGGTACTAGAGTTTAGAATTTTAATCCCATATCCATTGTTTTAATTTTCAAGGTCTGATCCTCATCCTCTATGCATAATAATCTGATTTAATGTCCGATTTGCATTTTCCATGCCTTGTGATCTGCTACACGAGTCTGTCCAGTAAGTTATTCAAATGGTCCGACTTCTGTATTTCATGTCTAGATAACTGATATAGAGGTTTAATCTGTATATTTTGTGTCCAATCATCACTGCACAGCTGTTTGGATTTGTGTATTTTATTGCATGGCAACCTGTTATTAGAGATTCAACCCACGTGTGTAGTGCTAGAATGTAGACTGTGTAAATTTCTTCAAGATTTGTCTTTTCCGCAACTGCATACACTTTCCCCAAGTTTTGGCAGATCCATATAAATTGCAGAGTGATATTGTGTAATAGTATAGAGTTCAGATCACAGGGTTTAATGTTAAGTTTGTATTTAGTTATATGTATTAAAATGGCTATGATTTGTATTGAAAATTAGCTGTGGCTGAACCGTTCAGCAACATAATACAAAATATATAGACAAGGTCTTTCATGAGTTTTTCAAACTTTCTCGAAAATTTAAAATTACTTCCTACAGGCCGCACTGGCCTTTCTGTCCTATTCCTATCACTAACTATTCAACTGGTATATTGCTGAATGAACTGCTTTAGCCAAAAAAAAACTTTGCAAAACATTAACATACCCTGATTTTAGAGAAGTCATCTCACTAAGGCCTCCCTGCTTGACACCAACCATGGATGGATGGATGGCTGTTGCCATATTTCTTTCCAAATCTGGTTCCTGTTGCACTGTATTTTCCTCCTATGCCTTTGCAGGCTAGTTTGAGAATGATCCAACCGAAAGTTTTTTTTTTGGCGAGGAGAGCGAGGAGCCACAGATCACTGAGATCCGACCACAGAATGCCTTTCTTTCGCCAGCTTCACAATCTTGTCTTGGAGCGTCTCCAGTCTCTCTGCCAATTCTTCATAACACTGGTTATGATTCTCCATGAAGATTTCAAATTGTCTTTCTTTTTTCCTTGGAGATTCCACTTGTGAATTTGTGCCTACAATCTCCCTGTGTATGACGTGAGATTCGATAAAGTGCCTATTAACCCAGTGTTTCTTCCACCCTTCCCATTTATGACCATATAGAGAGAGACAGTTCTGAGTTTCCCCTATATTTTGATCACACCTTTTTATCCTTCTTCGCAGATTTGTATTCTCACAGATTGCACATCTGTGAGTTCCCATGTGTGTCGGCCATTGTTCTCCAGGCCGAATCCTTTAGGCTGCCTTCCAATCCTTTCCCACTAGCCAAGCTCCTTTTAGAAACCAAATGCCAGATGCACAGGCTGTTCACTCCAAGATGCCTCTGTTCTCTCTGAACAAGAAACATCAGACTGGACATGAGGAGGAATGTCCACGCATTCAAGAAATTAAACTCACCTGCAGAAAGTCGTCCCATCCTTTCTGCATTGATAAATGCTCTACCTCTGGCGTGAAGTTGAGAGTTAGTCCTCGGTAATGAAGGGGCTTTAGTGCCTGTCTCTTCGCTGACTTCACATCTTGCCACTTGTCATCAATGTTAATTGCATCAAACTTTGGACCAGCATAAATTGGTATATGTCACGGGAGGTAGAATAGATGTCTATCCTCACTATTTATGCTTACCTTTCCAACTGCTATGCAAACTGCTTCATTTGCTTTCCTATTGGCCGAGGTATCGAGTGTTCTTAGAACATTAAAGAACTCGATGGTTTTGTAACTCATTGTCGGGCTTTCATAACTAGCTTTTCTAATTGCATGTCTTGGGGGGCTGATTGATTGCGCATGTCTGGTTATTACTGTGGAATTCCCCACCACAGTTGCTGCATAACCCCTCTATTCTTGAGTATTGTCAATCCATGGAACAATGCCAGTGCCTTTGCTTGGTTAGTGGTAGCCTTTTCTTGTTTTCCATTGACACTCAGAGCGATACCCCTGCACCTGCCACCTCTCTCTCTCTATATATATTTTAATATTTACTTGCACCCAGGCACCTAATTGAAAAAATGGCAAACCCTTACTCGTTAGAATTTTAAAATTGAACTATCGGAAAGCCAACTGTTTTCTTTCTCTGGTTACAGTTAATGCGTGGATACTTGAACTCTATCGTTGCCTTTGAATGCTGAGAGGTTGAACTCCATTGTTGCCTTTGAATGCTGAGAGGTTAATAAGTTGATGAAAATTTCCATAAAGGTGTAAAAAAACGATTAGTTAACTTTTACCCGATGTTTGATAGTGCAAAACTTCGGCTACATATTGAATATATGATGGCCCCAACCTTTATGTGATAATGGATGGATGCAGAGTAATCTTTAGTAGTTCAAAAGCCCTTTTTTTTCGTAAGAAATCAATAAATGTTCAAACAATAGAAGTGGCATAGCTTTTTGCCAAGGGTTGAAATGGTTAGCACTATATGTCACCTTCTTTTGCCTATCGTTGAATGGATTGTTAGGATTTATACAGGGATTTGCATCGATGTGTGTATTATCTATTTAGAACTGGGGTATTTTTAAGATTTGAGACTGCTTTCGGAGGAAACGTCCAATATCCTAATATTCCAGAAACCTTGCGTCATCATCTAAAGGAGGGACATTATTTGTGGTTTGAATCCAGAGAGGTGTGAGGTCACCTGGCCTGACTTAGCAGCCATGATGGTTTTGCCGCTTTCCAGTCATCCTTGTGGGGGCAAATCGACAACTTCTCTGAAATTGCGGTGGCTAGGACAATACCCTGCTTTCACCCACCTGATTAACCTCTTGTCCTTGCTATATTTTGAGAAGTGAAACATCACCATTTTTTATATGCATTTGTTTTGGTGACATTGCGTATGATATTTTATCCTTCCTTTCTTGAAAATGTGGGAACTCATATGCAGTGTCGCCACAATAATTATAATCAATGCCCCACTGCAATAACTGACATCATAAAATTTCATTATTGACTTTTGTTGTAGATTGGATCATTGATGGGATGGTAAGCTCCAAGATTCAGTAACGAATGATCTTTGGTGACTAATTTATATTAAGTTTGCCACCGAGCTTGAGCACAAGTTCATGATTAATGATATTATTATGCAAATCTTCGAAATCCATAAAACTGGTTTTGATCTCTTCATATGGTTGCCTCGGCGGTGTTTGTCATCTTCTAAGATGTTTTTTTAATGTGTTAGGATGTGTATTTATTTCTGGACTTTCATATATAACTGAATAATGGTTCTAAATGTGTTATGATGTGTATTTATTTCTGGACTTTCATATGTAACTGAATAATGATATATAACTCAATAATGGTTCTAAGTGAATTAATAAACAATGTCCAAATTGGTTTCATTTCCAAAATGTAGGGTGAAAAGCAGAGCAACTGATAGCTTGTTTTTCGTTTTAGCTTCCAATTTTTCACTTTGATAGCTTTGCATTATTTTTAATAGTGAAATTGAAAATTTCACTTTGATAACTTAGCATTATAGTTTAGAGGAATTGAATTTTTCATTTTGATGGCTTAGGAATATATTTGATGGAAGATTGAAATTTTTCATTTTGATAACTTAGCATTAAATTTATTTTACAGAGGGATTGTTGGAGTGGTCAATCATATTTTTTTATTCCATTTGAAAAAAAATTATTTCATTTAAAATTTTACGTACTTTTAATTTGGAAGCATAGTCTTTAAGACCATTTCAGTCAAAATCATCATAAACTGATTGGTTTTCTTGTTCCTATATTGGCTTTGTATCGTGTCCGTTTAGATGTTTCATTCACATTCCATACCAATCCAATTCACATGCCATACCAATCCAATGAAAATCATTATGGAGCTCACTGGTTCACTTACTCTCTGTTTTGTTTTGCATAACCTTCATTTTGATCTTGTCTTCATTATCTTCAATTTATTTGAATAGTGGCACTGAAGATTCTAAACTTAAGAATAAATGAAAAAAAATACTTTCACAATAATCAAATCCAAAGAATATAATCAGTTCTCACACATATAAGGTATATTACAATTGAAAAATTGCAGAACTTGATTTTTTGTGTGTTGAATTTCTCTTGAGTACACTCCAAAACTCAAGTACACATTGCAAGGTGAACTTTTGTGTATATCATAGGATGAACTTCACATGTTCAATTTTCATGCAACGTGAACTTTTGTGGATCTCATACAATGGAACTTTATATATTCAATTTTCATATTTTTGGATCCATTTGGTGAAATTGTTTAAGGCAATATGGTATGCCTATTTAGATTTTAACCCTAAGAGTTTGTATACATGCTTTAGAGTATTGCATAACTTCTATGAAATTCTTAACAAACATCGGAGGCTCGGATTAAAAAACGAAGTGTGTGATTCTCCTCCAATGAGTGTGGTCCTCTATTAGGGGTTGTTATTCAAGGAGCCATTGCAAACAATACATACACGAATGATTCTCGTCTTTATTGTGGATAAGTTGAAATCATTCGCCATGTCTTTTGTAACTGCAATTGTGCTGGGATGCATTGTAGCTTGTTTGGGACATTTTGTAACTGCAATTGTGCTGGGATGCATTGTAGCTTGTTTGGGACATTTTGTAACTGCAATTGTGCTGGGATGCATTGTAGCTTGTTTGGGACATTTTCTTGAGTAAGATTTCTTAAAAGATTGCTATGCCAAGGGATGGAGATTTCGTTGTTCCTTTTCACTTTAAAGGTGCTTGGGATTGTATAATATATTTGTATATATTGTGGACACTTTGTTGTATTTATATTTTTATATTTTGGTAATGTGTTATTTATTGCTTTTTTTAGAAAACATTTGTTTAATGAGTCAAATGTTTAGTGCAAAGTCAAAAACATTAAATGTTTAGTGCAAAGTCAAAATCATTATTTTATGGAGATGTGAGTGGTTCTTTGAGGTGCAGTCTGACCTAAGGGTTTTTGTTATTGATTTGTGTTAAGAGTATTTATTTATGGTACCATAAATTTTTGTTAATATTAAACATTTTCTAAAAGTAGATTGTAAGAGTCCAAAGTGGTCCACAGTGAAGTGGTTTACAGAACATATGTTGATGAGTCCAATGTGTTATTTCTGATATTTTATTGTGATTAAATTTTGAGGTATATATGCACCATGCAAACAATCAATGCTCAAATTTTAAGCACTAATGTTAATTTCAATTTGAATGGTATATAACTAGTGAACCCATTCATAATGAAAAGTTGTTATGCAGCAATATTTGAAATGACAATAGTAAAAAATCAATTACAAAAAAGATGATATATATGTCTTAAATATCAATTAGTGCTAAAAATTAACTATCTATTAATTAAATTGTAATTTTTATAAAAGCAAATAATAAGACTAGTTTGTAATATCAATTGTAGCTTTCAGATAGTATAAATATTAATAAATTTCATAAAAAACATTTGACACTTCTTTTGTGTTTTTTCAAATGTTAAAAATCAAAAAATACAACTTCTTACAGAATGACCTTTTTGGTGCAAAAAATTCATATAAAAGAGATTTGTTCCATGTATCCACATGATCATTGAGGACTACATGTTGGATCCATATTTGGAGCATATGACAATGCATGCTCAACCATAGGTATTAGTGCCTTGTAAAGTCACAATTAGTACATTTGGTATGTTAGTTGTAGAATCCATTAGGAAAAAAAATTGTAGCAGACCTTGAGGCCTTTGCCTACAAAGAGAATTCTATCAAAACAATATTGGATACTCAGACTTGCTTTGTGGCCCTATAGGAATGCAAAAATCTAAGATGTCATCCATGGTTAATTATGTAGGGTAAGATATTGTCTATGATGTGAAGCTTTATGAGATCTACACAAGCAAGAGCTAAAGTAGTTGTTAATCAAGCCTATCGAGTCTTTAAAAGTTATTGATTGTTGTCTTCATCATATCCCCAACAAATCTTTGTTAGAGTGGATGTTAGAGAATTATCACTAATGCATAGATCTATAAGAACACCAATTCTATTATTTTCTTCATAGATTGATCAAGGATCCCACCTATGCATTGAGTTGTCATGGAAGCAAAGAATGTGTCTCATGGATTTCGGGCTTCCAATGAAGCACATGGAAAATGAGCTTTGGGGATGTTTAAAAAAGAATAGACAAGACCAACTATCTTAAGAAATATGTAAGTGTTGCTAGAAACATCAAAAGAAGAAAATGAAGAGTGATATACAAATATGCATAAAATAGAGAAAAGATGGATGATCAATTTGGAGAACAAAGAAGTGAGAATTTGATGATGCAAAAAAATTGAATGATCAAAATCATAGTTCTCATAGTTGTGCTTTCAATTTTAGATTTTGTTGTGTTGACAAGTTTCATTTTGTGCAGGTTTATATCCAACTTATTTAAGAACGTACATGTTTGAAATTTTCCCTTAAGAGAGTTTTAATCCCAAGTAGAATCATTAATGGACTTGTTTTTTTTTTTACAGAAACTGAAAGATGATATTTATATATAAAAAGACACGATCAGAGTCACTAATTACAAAGAGGGGTGCTGGGTCAAAGCCCAACAATTAGTATTTCAGATAGCTTACTATATGGGCCTATTCCAAAAACTGCTACTGATCTTTAACAAAAAATAACTAGTCTAGCTATTGCTTACAGTCTATGCTTAATTAAACTGAGCCATAATTACATTTTTTTTTTCTTTTGGCCAATCTTACTGCTTCGTTTCCTCTGGAGCTTGTGTTGGAGCTTCTTCTGGAGGTATGTCCAGGGCTACGTTCAGGTCTGGCAGGACCGAGACGTCTTTGCTCCCGCATTCTTCACTTTGGCTTTGTCCTGCTACTTCCTGGATTCTGGTTCCATGTAATTCCTCAAGTCTTTCACCTTGTCTTCTCAAGAAGTCGACCTCGTCTTGGAGCTGGCTAATTAGGGTCCGATGTTGTGACAGATTTTTTATAGTGAAGCTTAGGGTGGTGCTGTGTGAATCCAGTCTCATGGCCCGACGCTGGGTGGTGATGAAATTGTCGTCCACCATTTCCTCTTCTCAGTCGTCTTGTCCTAGGTGCTGTTCCATTCCGGCGATTCCTGCGACTGATGTGAATTTTTTGAGATTTTTGGTGTTCACTGCTCCTATGCTTCCACAACCGTTGCCTGGGCGAAGGCCTTGCGACTGTTGCTGGGCTCTAGTCGTGCGTTCTGGGGCCGCTTCTCTTCTTTTTGGGGTGTAAATCAATGAATCCAATACAATTGGATCCTTTTCCTCTCTCTGTGTTGAGTTCCTCCGCTCTGGCTGTGCTTGTTATTCTCTTTTGGCTGTTCAATCCAGTCGCTGTGTTCTTGAATTGTGGCCTCCACCTTATCTGTTTCTGTCTTGCGATTCCTGTGGTCTGAACACTAGCTTGGAGCTCCGGGGCTCTTCCTATCTCCTGTAATTCTTTTTAACTCTCTTGCCTTCCTATGGGTGTATAAACATTGAATCAAGGATTGTCCTCCCTGGAATCCCCATGTGACATCCATTCTTGAGCGTGCAATATGACGCCTCTGGGGTGAGGTGTATTGCTTTTCCAACTTTCACGTGCATTGGAGCCTTACATCAATCGTTTCCCATTCCATTAGCACGAGTGCCATTAATGGAAGGGTAAGGTGAGAGGAAGAGGAGCGAGGTGGGAGTGACCTCATGTGCAGGCTCCCATGAGGAGTATACCTTTTGTTGCGCTGATAATCCATTTTCACCTACTGTGACGTACTTCTTCTCCCCTTCCTGGATTTGGCGAAGTACACTGATCCCCCGGGTTTGTCGGGAGTTTGTCCTGACCTGTTGTTGCGCTGGAGAGTCATATGTGCTTAGCTGCTGGGTGGAACGTTGATGCGTATGAGTTGGGGCATTGGAGAGGTTAAGGGGGGCTAGAAATGCAGGCCTACCCATAACTTCCAAGTGGCCTGTGCTTTTCCCTATGGCTTTGTTAGCCTGCTCATCAGCGCTCTAGTTATTGGCTCGTCGGACATGATAGAAGAAGGGGCGCATGCTCGGGATTGTGTCCTTGGTTCTGTCGATGATTCTTTTGAGAGATGAGTTCTTTCGGTTTGTGCTTTTGATGAAGTACCTGATGATCGTTTTGGAATCCCCTATTATGACCAGCTTGTTTATTTGATGATCCTTCGCTATTTGGGTCCCTTTGAGGAGTGCATATGCCTCTGCTAAATTGTTTGTGGTAGTTCTTAGATTCCAAGAATAGGTTTGCATCCTTTGTCCTCTAGGGTCGAATAGAACCCCTTATGCACTTGCCTTCCCTTTAATTGACTTACTTGTTAAACAAAGCAAAACTATTCATTATCTTAGAGTGTGGGAGATGAACACATTACAGACAGTGAATGACATCCATGTTTTTCGATCAACAATGTTCATAACACACGATTTCAAGTGGGGAACCGAGAAGACAAGATGTCTCAAGTGATCATTAAGTGACACTTAAAATGACAAATACAACAATAGTGTGGTAGTGATCAATTTGATGGATTTGATGTTGAACTCTGCATATTAATCATGATTCACACTTGTCTTCATTTAACTAAAGGTATAATGACCATTGAGCACCCACAACTTCTTAATAACAACATTGATGGATGTTGAAAACATGACCCTTTATTTTTTTTTTTGTAATATTTATTATATTTCATAAATGATGTATAAATTCAAAAATTAATTTGTTTAAAATATTTTTCAATTATATTTTGAAATAGACTTGAATTATATATATATATATATATATATATATATATTCAAAAGTAGAGTTAAATGACTAAAAATATTTAATTGTAATGTTTACTTCGAAGATACATTTCTAGCATATCAATGTAAACAAAACCTCAATTTCTTCTTCATCTTACCTACACATTGAGTAAAATTTCCAAACCATATTTATCCTTTTCTTGTTTTTTAAGGATGAAAAACCTTAATTCTAACTTTGATATTAGCACCACTGACATGATAGAAAGCCAATATTGCTGAAAATCTATGGTGTATTGGTGAGTTGAAGGGCTTTCCATAAGGATTACTTGAATTCAAATTGTTCACAAGTTTTTGTTTATGTGTTTGATTAGGTTTTTTGGTGATGTGATATTATGATAAATGTTAGTTTTATGATACTATAATTTGATGAAGTATGTTTATTGTTAATGGAGTAATAAAAAATGGATTTTTTTATATTTTAAATAGTATTTGTTATTTTGTAATATTTTATGGTTAGGAAAGTTTAGATGGCTTGTCGAAGGTAAACAAATGATGTTAGGTACATGTGCTCGGTGAATTTGACGTAATAAATACCCTTTTCCCATGACATCTATTGGCCACTTTATTAACAATAAATATTTTTTCAACCAATTAAAAGAAAATCAAAGTTCACTTACTTCATAGAAACGTCTTGTTTCCACCAAAATCTTTAGGACTTGCCCTTTTCTTTAGCACTTTGTATAACAATGTGCTTAACAATATGTTGCTCAGGTGTGGTAGATCATAATAGGATTGAAATCTTGGTGGATGACTTAAAAATTTATAGCCTTATTAGTGAACCAAAATTCCATTAACAATGAGGTAGTTCTTACGTTCTCATTGATTATGTAATTGTATAAAGGTTCTTTTGGATCACATCACTTTTTGAGTCGATGTTTCATACCAAGCCAATGCGCTTTATCATCAGGATAAATTGTGATGAGAATATGAGTTTTAGTGTTCTATTAATATGAAATAATGATCCATTATTTGACATGTTATTAATTGTAATTTTAAGGTCGAATTTTAGTTTTAGTTTGTTTGTATAATTGGTTTAGATTTTTATAAGTTACTAAAGTTTAATAAATTAACAGATGTATTATAATTTATCATGGAGCCCTCTAATCTTGTAACAAACTTTCCATCAATTTTCAAAATCCAACGACATAGAAAGTTAGTTCCCATCAATCCAGGACATTTTTGATGATCAAGGTCGATTTTGAATTGGACAAAATTCCCAAGGGAAATGTTCCACCATGCATGGATCTTGGATCATGGTAGAACTCTACTCATTATAAAATTTATGTCTGTTTCTTTGCTCCAATATTAGCTTACTCCATATATCATAACTTTGATTTAAATTTTTTAATTATAATAATCTACATTTCATTCGTTTATTACAATAAATTTTAATTAGTATTAAACATATTTTGTTTTGTTTCCATTTTGAATATGTTTTTATTATATCTAGTCACATATAAAACATGTTACAAAGTGGGATTTGAACCTAAGTGGGTATAGTAACAACTTTTCCTCACAACCACTCAGGATATACCCAATTAACATATCTAGTTTAGTGTTTATTTTAATTTTGCTTTTATTATATTAGGATATAATGTTAAATTTTTTGCTTCACTATTGTTTTGACTTTGATTGTGTAATCCCAATGCCATTTTGCAACAATGTTTTTTATCTAATGCCACATTCAACTTTCATAAAGGCTATCATTCTCGAGAAATTTGAAACAAGAATCTTAAGATTCATTCCTTGCAATCATTACTCAAATACTACTCAATCCAAAGACTTTACAATTGATCGATCAAATACCTTCTTCTGTGAATAATTACATCTATTTGTGCAAACATGATTCTCTTTTCAAGTTCTTAAGATAACTCTTTTAGTTTGGACCCTAAGATATGAGACCTTCTTTGTGGAGGAACAACCACACTATGATCCCAAGGGAAACACAAATGACCACATGTGAATCTCCTTAGCAAGCTAGTTGGGTATGCACACTCTTACTACTAAATATTACGTCATGATGTCATTGTTGAGGGGTAAATCCTTGTGGGTTCAGGGTAGTTGGGTACACCACTCCAGTCGACACTCTTTTGACATCAATATGGGACGGGTAAACCAAGAAGTTAACAAACTATTTGAGGTATACTTTTTCCATTTACTACATGAACATAATGCACTAGCATATAATTGCGAAAATTATGCCATTTTGTTAAAAATGGGGGACATTATGGTTAATGGAAAGCTTAATACTCAACCAATTACCTAATCTTCCATGAAGGTCAAGACACGTTGCATTCATTTAAGTAAGCACACGACAATGAGTAGGGAAAGCTCGCCATATAGTGGAGTAAGTAATGTGAAGAGACTAATATCTTCGAATCACATGCAACAACATTCATTCTCGCATGCTTTTGAACTCGGGAGGATTATCTTTGCAATATTATGGGATAATGGTAATGAATTGTGGTATTCTGATGTGGAGGTGTTGGAGCACATGCCAAATTTCTAGACCAATAAGCATTGGTAAGTTGAATTAATTTGTGCACATGGTTCAATTCTTGCTTTGGAGTTCTAGTAAGCTAGATCACTTTTCATTTATTCCTTCAAGAATGGGTAGAGCGCTTGGGATTGGTGGTTGTTTTTGTTCATGGGATTCTTTCTGGGTCCTTATCTCTCTTATCAAGACTCCTTTCCTAGCTATGGTTGTTCTTTAACTCTTTCAACACACTTCCTTTCTTCTGGGTGTTTTTTTCTTTGATTCTGGCTCTGGTCTTAGCTAGGTAGAGGCCTATCAGTATCAAAATGTTTTGCATCTCTTTTTATCTAAGCAATTTGTTCACTCTGGACTCTTTGTGGGAGTTATTTCTTCCCTTTTGGATTTTCCGTGGTATACCCTGCTTGTTCTGCATTTAGTTTCCTTAACCATTGTTCGGTTGGACAGTTCAGAGAATTTCTAGTATTTATTTCGGGTTTCAAAGACCTCAAAAGAAGCAAAGAAAGGTTTTAGTGGAGTTTTAAAATTACAACTGGTCTTGCATGGATTTGGTTTCTATAAGGATTATAGAGAGTTGCAAGAGATTAAGTGGGGGATGAGAAGTCACAAGGAGGCTATTGGGGGGGGTTATTTTAAACCCCAGAGGAACACTTGAATTTATATATGCTTGAGGCCTAGGTATGTCAACAAACAACCAGGCTAAATCCTACGCACTTTTGCAAGGCTTAAATATTTCTATAGGCATTGACATCCAAACAACATTCTTTTGGCATCAATAATGGAATGGGTAAACCAAGAAATTAGCAAACTATCCGAGGTCTAGTTTTTCCATGTACTACGTGAACATAATGCACTACAGATAATTGCACAAATTAGGCCATTTTTAAAAAAATGGGGGACATTATGGTTAATAGAAAACTTAATACTCAACCAATTCCCTAATCTTGCATGAAGGTTAAGGCACAATGCATTCATTTAAGTAAGCACATGGAAAAGCTCACCATATAGTGAAGTAATGTGAAGAGACTAATCTCTTTGGCTCACATGCAACAACATTCATTCTCACATGCTTTTGAACCCGCGGGAGGATTATCTCTACAGTATTGTGGGATAATGGCGATGAATTGTGGTATTCCATTGTGGAGTTGTTGGAGTGCATGCCTAATTTCTAGACTAGTGAGCAATGGTTACTTGAATTAGCTTGTGCGCATGGTCCAATTCTTGATTTGGAGTTCTGGTAAGCTAACTCCCTTTTTTTTCCAGGGGATTCTTTATGGGTCATATCTCTCTTATCAAGGATCCTTTCCTAGATATGGTTGGTATTGAACTCTTTCAACACACTTCCTTTCTTCTAGGTGTTTTTTTCTTTGATTCTATCTCTACTCTTAGCTAGGTAGAGGCCTATCGATATCAAAAGGCTTCGCCTCTCTTTTTATCTAATCAATCTTGTCACATACCCACTACAACAAAAATAAATTTTTCGCTCTTCCTCAAGGGATAGAATCCCCAAATTCCTACGGGGGCCTAGCGCAGGCTAGCTCTTCCCTATTCCACCTCCATGTGATCGTTGGTTATGACCACAGGCCAAGCCAAGAGGCTCCTTTCACATTTCACGACTCAACGATTTAAGAGAGTCAAGTCTTTCGACTCTTCAAACCCCGAAACCCAAAATATTACCTTCGATGAGATCGATGGCTGCGAATCTCCCCCTGATCCGACGGTCTTGGCCGTATTGGGATTTCGGTAACCGAGAGTTCGAAATGCAACGACCCAAACCACTGGTCACTCCATTCCTCGAATTCTGATATGGGAATTTGTGTATGAGATCAACGACCCTCGTTGATTTGGATCTGGATCTGACGGTCACTATCCCTCCTGAGATTAAGGGTGTTGAAAGACACTCAGTCTTAATCGCGCATCGGGGTTTCATATACCGGGATTTTGCGACTTGCGAAGACGAGGGGTCTTGCTCTCTGGTTTCCCGGATGCTAAAACGCCGAAACTTATTCACACTAAACCGGCTCAACCACAGAGCATGTCCGGGTTTCGTATACCAGGATTTTGCGACTTGCAAAGACGAGGGGTCTTGCCTTCTGGTTTCCCAGATGCCGAAACACTGAAACTTATTCACACTAAACCGACTCAACCACAGAGCGTGTCGGGGTTTCATATACCGGGATTTCACAACTTGCGAAGACGAGGGGTCTTGCCCTCTGGTTTCCCGGATGCCAAAACGCCGATTGAAAACCACGTGTCCCTCCGATGGATGG
>ML779563.1:893903-925826 GCA_009831015.1 Picea engelmannii
GCTATAGAAATAATAAAAAAATCAGATTTCTTGGATCTGAAAACTGAACTCACCAAAAGATGCGCTGGACTGAGGCGAGTATGTTGGTACAGTTAGATTTCTGAAAATCCAAATTTTACCCCTTCAAACTTGATTTGCGGATTTCTGGACTGGTGCTTCTGGTTTTCTGGTACCACTGGTACTCTGGTACTTCTGGTACTCTGGTTTTCTGGTACTTCTAGTACTTTGTGAAAACTAGGGTTTCACTTTCCAGGAGATCTAGCCACTAAAAATGTGCGCTGAAGATGCCAAAATGTTCCTTGAGGTAGGGTGCACCTTTCTAGATGGATTTGGGGCTGAAAACCTTCTTTAATAAAAATCCCTAATTTTCATGTACGACAACAGTGACGTTTTTCTTTTTCTTGTGAAAGATGCTCTCTTCAGCTTAGCTCTAAAACCATGTTAAAGTTTCTGCTATTATTAGGTTACTTTCAATTTACTAGATAACAATAGCATAGACAGGATCACTAAGAGAAACAAAATCACAAGAGTACACAAACATTTATCCTGGGAAACCCTGAAGGGGAAGAAAACCCAGGAAAACTTCCTTAATATAGATAGCCAATACAATGCCAAGATAATGAACCAGACAACAAAGAATATCCAACACTAAGCTACACACCTCTCTCTCTTCCTTCTTCCGGCAACCAACAACTGCAACTTCCTTCAAAACTTGCACACTAGATGAGTGAGCTGAGTGTGTGTTCAAATGAGGTGTTGGCCTCTCTTATTTATACAATTCTAGCATGTGTGGAAGTGTCTCTTCACTGGCAGGGCCGACTTCTTCTTCTTGGTGGTTATAACCACCTTTAATATATTATGGGGCCTCTTTAATATATACTGGGGCCAACTTCTTATTTAGCCTATTACAATCAGGGTTTGACCAATCCACAAAAGGGGATTTGGTTAATTATAATGACCGACATGATCAATCCATAAAAGGGGATTGATCTAATCAAATAATAAATATATTTTATCTTTATCCACAAAAGGGGATAATAATATTCTTTGCAGTTACACAATATTTTAACACTAGTAACATCATTTTTTGAGTTGGGGTTGATTTTAAGATTTTGGTTGCAATAGTACGGGTTGTTGATGCGATGGTTTCAAACAAGTTGTAATTTTAACCTTGAGAAAAAATGGTTCTATTGGTAGCACCACTTTTTAATTCCAGGGTTGATTTTAAGGTTTTTGTTGGTAATATTATGGGTTTTTAAAGCCATAGTTGCAAAATGTTTTAATTTTATCCCTAAAAAAAATGTGCTATTAGTAGCACTATTTTTTGATTCAAGGGTTAATTTTGGCGTTTTCATGCAAAACTATGAGTTTTTATGGCCAAAGTTCTCGTTTTGAGGTCATAGTTCTCGTCAAATCGGTAGCTATGTTTTTTATCTTTAGATGAATTTATAGGCTTTCTTTAGTATGAAATTTTTTGTAGTAAAACATATTGTCTATAATGTTCTAGTTTATAAATGCATGTAAAAATTTACATGCATTGATAAACTTAAGAGTTATACATAAAATTTGTAGTCTCAATCTTTAAAATAATAGTTGATAATATTGGGAAAAAAATGTTGAAAACAAGGGAGGAGTTTGTACATACTTAAACATTGCTAAACAATGAAGTTGAGAGATAGAGGCAATGACCCAACATGTTGAATTCTACCCATGCTTCCTTTGCACTCCAATATCCTAACTTCTCCTTCCCACACACCCAATATTTTGTAAAGGAATTAAACTTTGATGCTTGTTGATGGCTATCAAAGATTTAGTCGTTGAACTTTGAAGATACCCCCCCCACACAAATTTGGATAAATATCAAATGACAACATGTAACAACATGCACATCAATTTAAATCTAACCATAACAACCCCATACTGTATTGCTATACATACAACAATTTAATACCTATAAGGGAAACCCATAAAACATCACACCTATATGCAGAAAATGATCAACAATTTGTTGCTCAACCTGTGAAATCTACAGGCAAGACGATTTAGTCCATGTAAACATGCACAATTTCCTCTCCAAAAACAATTGTAAAAACACATTCAAATTGAATGTACAATTTCAACACTTATCTTCCATAAACAAATCTAGAGCAAAGGAAATTAATGAGTAAAGCATCGTGGTGGCTTTGCCCTCCTACCCTTTAATTACTAGTTTATCTATTCAATTTTGATTATTTATAACTATTGCAACTAGAATTACATCCTTGTTCAAATTTATACTTTGATGTTACATTGTAAAGAGATCGAATCACTAGAATTTCAATCTTTCCTCCATCTTTGAGTGTTCACCATTTTTATAGGAAACATGTTAGCTTTGATCAACATAATGCATCTTTCTAAAGGTTATCATGGTTCTACATAATACTATAACCAAAATCAAGCATGAGATCTTAGATGTGTCACCTTCTATATGTTTGTTTTGTTTGAGGTGTGGTCTTGATCTTATGAGAAGGTGTCCTTGTGACACCTTTTCTTTTCATATAAAATTAATCTCCTCAACAACTCTCACTTTTTCTCTGGTCTCAGACCCATAGTTCATAGGGAATGTACTTTCTAAGACACCAACATTTTTGCAACAAATCTTCTTTGAAAATGAGTTTCTACCTTACATCAAGGCTACTGTAACCCCCATTTTGAAGCATGGGCTTCTACCTCGCATAAAGGACACCATAAACCCCACTTTGAAGCGTGAGCTTCTACCTTGCATCAAGGCTACCATAAACCCCCACGTTGAAGCGTGAACTTCTACTTTGCATCAAGGCTACCATAAACCCTCCACTATGAAGCGTGACAATAGAGGTGTTTGACTAAAATTTAGAAGAATCATACTTTATCTATAAGGAAATCCTTGTACGACCATGATTACATGGATCATAACCTCAATTTTTGAAATATTAGCTTCCAATACCTCCTTTCACACTAACTACCATGGAACCAACATTTTACATATTAGATTCTTTACTCCATGTTTTCTATTTTATCATGGGATATATATCCTTAGGTGCGGGCTTGGAATTTCAAATTTACCGAGTCTGTCAAGAGAAAAATTGATGATGGTTAAATTATTTTCATGCCTGTCACTTCACGTTTTACCTAAAATCATAAATGTCAAAATATTTTGTATATTGTGTAAATTTCACTGTCATAAATTTTAATTTTATGCTGAGCAGATCCAATCTTAAGGCTCCAACCATGACCAATAGAAGACATGGAAATCACACTCACAGAGCAAAGTTGGACGCCGAAGCGAAGAAGACCCATGGGAGCATTGGAATTTGTAATTTAGGTGTCCATTTACTCCCTCAACTAACACTGTCTAGGTGTCCATTTACTCCCTCAACTAACACTGTCTAGGTGCCATCAACCTCATTGTTGTGCCCCTACCTAGTTCCTTGAAGGCTGAAGCCATGAATTATAGTTATTAACCTAGGTCGTATATACTTATAAGCCTCTAACATGTAAGTACCTACAACATATTTTGACGGGAAATCTACACAGTTAAACGTCAATTTGACGTTTTTGGTATTTTGATGTCTGTCAATAATGGCGTGTGGATTTCTTATCCACATGTCAAATACGGGTTCAAATAAAAAATGCGTTCTGTGGGATGTCAAATTCCATGCCTGCTTAGGAGGGAGGAGACACCAACTCTCATCTTTGGGTGCCTCACAAAGAACCAATCAACATGTTCATAACTAAGTACACATGTATATGAAGGATGTCTTCCACTGAGTTAGAAGAAATCACACTTTTGTCTTTTCTCTTGATCTTGGTTTGTTGGAATGGCAAGCAGATGCATAGTTTGTTTCTCTCTGTTTTTTTCTAAATAAGTAAGATTAGGGCTGTCTATTTATATATACCAAAAATAGACTATAGACACACTAAGAGGTCACTAAGGGTTTGGTTGAATTCCCTGATCTTTTCAAAATAGGTTTTAGAGATTTGTCTATAGACCTAACAACATAAAGTTGAGCTAACATACATTCAAACAATACTAAGTAGTTTTTAGCACCATTAGTTTGCTAGTCTTAGTATTTAGATGGACAAATACAATGTTTCAAGAGCACATTGCATGGGTAATCCAATTGGTCCATGAATACAAATAATGAATCTCAAAATTCAAACTTAGGCCTACCATGGCTAACACTATATCATAAAATAAAATAAAAATTTGGCTAAGCTTCCTCATCATTGAAGGAGATAAGATGTTGTGGGGTGCCTCTACTGGGAACATTGAATTTTCCTATGATGTTGTGTAGTGATGGGTCCGTCTATAGTTTGAGCATGTAGGGCAGGTGTGAAGGCCACACATTTTTTCTTAGAGGGAGTCATACTTATCATCCAATAGTTAAAGGATACCTAGATGTGCTATAGGAGAGGGTTATCTTACTAAGTCTTGTTACCCATACTACATGGAATCATCTCCCTAGTATGCTAGTACTATGCGAGATACATATGTTTATGATTAGGTTATCTATCTCTTTGTCCACAATCTGGCTCTTGATGTTGTGCCTCTCTTGGTAGACCTTGTCTTCAAGTGCTTCTAGTTGCTACATGGTGGTTGGCTTATGCTTAGATTCAAACCCTCTATCAAACATATGGTACCCATGAGTTGTCTATGGGTACATGGAGGTGTTAGGGCTCTTCTTCTTCTGCCTTAGGCCTTTGGAGGTCTTCCCCTACCTATTTTCTTAGGCAATACATCCATTATTTGCTCCTTTTGGTCACCAAATTCACCAAGGTCTCTAGACGTAGGCTTGTAAGTATTAGAGGAGTAATTCAGTCCAACAACGTCCATGCTTCCTATTCTAGTCAATCGAAGGTGATGTTTTAGATGATGGGTAATGACATCCTTTTCCTCTATTCCAACGCTCTTATATAATCTTCCAGCCAAATGGCTTAGGATCAAAACTAGTAAAGGCCATGATGCCTTCTCAACTTTGCGCCATGTGGCCTTAATCAACACGTTGAGTGTGAGGTTTGGTCTCCTCTAGTTTAGGGACAAGGCCATCACGAAGGCTTCTCTTCTATCTTGTCCCATAAACCACCTCGGTTGAGGGACTTAAGCGATCATCCTCACAATTAACACCTACCTTTCCATTACCTTGTGTTGTCCTAGCTCACATAACACTCATCCCTATCACTCCATCCAAGTGGAGTTAATTTCTCTTTATTGACTAAGAGTTTATAAAAAAACATATGAAGGATTAATTTCACAAATTGATAAATAGATGGAGAATTTAACCCACCTCTATAACAATGACTTACTAATTATTCATGCAATGATCTTCTTATCCTTCCATTCATGACATTCTTATCCATTTACCAAATACCTTCAACATATTAAATTACACACTTTTCTAAACCCCCAATATACCATTCATCCTTGTGTAGCATATATCTCAAATTAATTACATTATGAAATATTATAATTGAAGGGTACCAACCCTATTGACATGCAATTAACCTCTTCATTTTCCTTATAATGGGAAAATTGAATTACTATATATGCCTTGTTTTACTTCAGGGGAGGTATGGATTGTAATTGTAAATATGAATATTAAATCACAATATTAAAACTCAGTAGTACAACTAAAAACATAAGATTATTACTTTATTGTGGTTATGTCTAGTATTAATTAGTATTCAAAGGTATTTAAAATTATATTATATTTTTATATAAATAGGAGTAAATATAATGTATATAGGTATAATTTTCTTGTTAAATTGCAATCAAGATAGTATATGATTTCATGTATGAGATTAATGTTAAATGTATGGGATTAATGTTAAATGTTACTAAAAAGCACATAATCCCTTTATAAGTAGTTTCAATAATGATCACAAGGAATAATGATTTTTTTGTGGATATTATCTAGGGTGGAATTGCTTTTTAGTTTTGGAGTAAGACCTTAAAACTACTTTTGATTGGATAAGAGCTCGTCTTCCTTGGATGTATGGAAACAAACTAACAATACAAGATCCAGAGGGAGTCTAGCAAGAGTGAAAGTTTATCACCTTATGGATCACAAGTGGGTTATTTTATGTGGCATGGTTTTCCTTGAATAACGTTGATGAATCAACTCACATTTACAGATAGTTGTCCTCACTACCACTTTCCAACTAAGTTATGATAGGTTTTGCCACCTTTGCGAAAAAAAAAACTATAATTATAATATAATCTCATGACATTCCTTAATCATTCTATAATGTCCTATCCTATATTCAGGAAGGTAACCCATTTAGGAGATACACTTTTTTGGGTTGTTGTGTTCAATGCAATGTTATATATTATTAGAGTTGATATGTTATATTGTATTTTGAAAATAAGAAAGATATGCTTATTTAAAATGTGAAGCATTGCGATGCATTTCTTAGTATGATGGCACCCTAATTTTTTCCTCATTGCACTTGTTTTGGTCCAAGTGACCAAGACCATGGGTAAAGTGTGCATTTATGCCAATTGTTGTATTTTTGAGCTAAGGTTCCTTGTACATAAATAGGATTCTCGAACATGTTTAAAACAAAATTCCAACGATAAACTAATGGATACGTTTGAGACAAAGTGAGTTGCATTGCTCACAATTGCGAAGAGTGGCAAAATATTTAGACCCCAACCAATGTTCCCAATGTTCCTAACTTTGATAAGTTTCCTGTTATGACTTCAACCATTTTTGAGCCAATACAATGTGCAGAGCTTGAGCAAGGAACTAACATATGAAAGCTTATTCAAGGTGATCCTTAACTAGTCGTTGATGGATGGGGGCTAACTCCATTTAAGAAAGATCCTCTTCTTGATGTAGGTGTTTGTTTCCACTATTGGTTGATATAATGTTTCAATACAATTTGCAGAGCCTGAGCAAGGAACTAACATATGAAAGCTTATTCAAGGTGATCCTTAACTAGTTGTTGATGGATAGGGGCTAACTCCATTTTAGAAAGATCTTCTTCTTGATATAGGTGTTTGTTTCCACTATTGCTTATATAATGTTTTATGTTGGCTTTCTAACTTAGCTTAGTTTAGATGCTTTTTATAATTTTATATTAAATACATTGTTTAATAATATATAATATTAACGACAAATATTTATTATTTTCATTATGTATGATAATATTTTAAATAGTTGATTTATACACTTAATTAACACTTTGCAGTACATTTTCTTTTATAAATTACTTTAAAAAATATATAACACATATATTATGGTGTTATATATAATTTATTAACTATTATATTATTAATATTATGTTACATGAGATATATCGTTAGGTGTTAGGTGGAGGGCAGAGATGTTAACTAGTTAAGTGATAATGAGGATAATGACATCAATTATATTGATGTCACTATCTTCACTAAATACACACATATTAAAATATTAACACTGACACATTTTTATTGGTACAATTAGTAACATTTATCTTCATTTATCTTCCTTGTACATTAATAACAATAACGATGTAATATCTTACTTGATAGTTACATTTTTAATATTATATAATATTAAAAAATAAAAAAAACATTGAATGGATATGCCCAATTTTTCACATTTGAATATAATTGAAGTAATTATATAAAAAATAAAATATTTTAAAATAATAAAAACTATTCCAAACATCAAACAAGATGTAATGGATTTTAGAAAAAAATAAAAATTTAATTTTCATGTTTGTATCATTAATATTAACATATATTTTCAACTAATTTGGTATCATATATTTATACCAAACATGTGCATAAAAGGTAAATTGAATTAGATAATTCTTTTACAAAATAAAATAAAATAATATAATCTTCCACAAAATGATAAAATAAAATAAATAATATAATATTCAACCATAAAATATAAATAGTAAATAATATAATATAGTTATATAAATAGTAAATAGTATAATATATAACTATAAGATATAAATATTTGAACCACACATATAGGGAATGGATTGGCATCTTTAGTGGGGGCCTCTTCCATGGTTTAGACATTTTTATATGCTCATCCATTTGAATTTGTCTGTCTCCATCTTTTTGTCTTTTTCCTTTGGGCAAACTCAGCTCTCTTCCAAATCCTTCTTCATCAAGCCTTAAGACAATTTTTCCTTTCGGTTGGCATGTATTTTTCTAAGGGTATGTATTGATTTGAAATCTCAAAAGAGCATATATGTCTAAATCACAGAAACCAACGTTTGCATGCTAACAAAGGATGTTAACAAGGGTGTGAACATGCCCAGTTGGAATGGGGAATACTAAGAAAGTGAGTAGGAATAAATGTCTGAGTAGTGGATGATATGACTTGAGATTGTGAGAGGTATGAAAGAAAAGTTTCATTTGGAAGGTAGTTGCAAGTTTGTTTTGTTCCATCTTATCAATTTCTTAGTGCCCTTCAGATAAGAGATGGGATGGCTCTAGGATGGTTATCTCCTTTCCTGTTAATCCATATCTTATTATATGTTTTAAAATAAAGATTTTTTTAATATATTTATTTTATATTTTTTTTATCTTTATTAACATTGTAATGATGAATATAAAAAATTAGGATTTATTAAAATATAAATCATCAATATATTAATATAAAAAATGATTTTAATCATAGTTAGATATATTTTTTTATAATAAAATTTATTATTATTATATATATTACATAAATAACAATCACAAACTAAAATAGAAAAAAAATAAAGAACTATCTATTTATTCACTGTATTCTACACTAGCACAGACACATAATTGTGGCTGATCAATGTCGAAAGGTTGATAAGATGAAAAGAATTCTTAAAAGAATATATTAAATTTTATTATTGATTAACAAATAAACGGTTGAGCTTCATTTATCTATTTATCTGGTGTTAAAATTTTAATTTCTGTTAATCACTTAGGTGGCAATCAGTTAGCTATCAAAGTAATTTTTAAATATGATTAGGTAAATGTAAAAAAGTAAACACATAAACATAGGTTTTTATAATAGCTAGGAATAGAAAACTTATTAAGCACTAAACCCCTATTAAATCTGCCCAATGTCAATAGGTATATGCCTTTCGGCGTAATTAGAAAACATGAACCACTACAATTACACACAAAGTGCGACTCTCATTTTTTGTAAAATCCAAAAATATGAATAAACACCCTCCCACCCACTTCCTCCATGTCAAAGCAAAAGGAAAAGGATAGGCAGGCCTTCCTTCACCACATGCACTCCCTAGAAAAGCTAAGTGTGGGCTAAAAATAAAAAGGGAGAAAGCCTCCGTGACCACCCCCACAAAAAGAAAAAGAGGTGGACCATGGACAAAGTTCTATAAAATAAAACAAATTAAGAAACCCAACAAAAAGCAAGCTAGCTAAATAAATAAATAAAAAGTTAAAAAAAACGAGTGGCGGAGAGATCTAATCTCATAAGCACCCACGTGGAGATTGCAACGGGCACAGAGAACCTATGAAAAGCTGCCAGCTGTTTTTTCTCTCACCTGCATCTCCCTTGCCACGTGTCTCCGCGGAGGCAGAAAAGTCCGGCCTTTCGCGGGCCCCGCACTGCCCGGCAGATCCGCGGCAGTCTAGCGTGTACTTCGATGACGTGTTACGTCCATATTCGTAGAAATGGAAATTGCCATGCATGGATTGATGTGGACATGATCCCATGTCACGCGATCCATGCTGCCATGCATGTGTGCGGAGCCCACGAACCTGTGGTGGGACCCACGAGCCATCATGCATAGTTGCCACATACTGTATACGCACGGATTTGTACGATTTTCAATACATATACGTATGTATATACTGGAGTGCCGGTAAGGTAATTATTTTAGGATAAGGGAGGGGAAGATGATAAGACCGAAAGGGGGGAGAGATGTCGTGGGGCAACGCGTAGAGCCTACGCCCGACATTGCAATTTGTGCGTGAGAGGGGGTTTGTGAAAAAGGTGGGGGGAGATTTCTCGAAGGCAAAAAAGCAGAGATGGGGGAATATGTTCGTTCATCCCCAGGGAAAAGCAAAAGCAGACATAGACATCTGTGAAGATCACGTATGGTGGTTACTACAAAAAGTTGCACTATCATGGCTTAATCACACAAGAGGCAACAATCACTAAGGGGGAGCCGAGGGAAAGTTGTTAACTGTCTAGTACTAAATCTTGAAAAGCATATTCTACATTCACTGACTCACTCATCCCACTATTGACTGACCCTCTACATGTCTGAAGCTTCAAGAGTACAAAAGGTCACAAAGAGGAAGTCACATTTATTGACCATGGACTAGCCCTTGTGGGGGCATTATTGACCATAGACCAATCTTGTTAGGGTTCAAACAACATTATTCACCATCTATGATTAGAGTGCAATCATGGGTATTCGATCCATGACTTCACAATGTGTTAGAAAGCACATTGGTCTCTTTCAACAAATCAACTCTTAGTTCCTAATCTTTGTTATGGGCCACCAACTTTCCATCACCATTTGAGGTATTGAACACTTTTTAGAAAAATCATTATTGCTTATTAATCTATGAGGTTTCAAGAACATTATTGATTATGTATGATATGAGCATAGTGATTGTTATCAAATACGTAACTTCACATGTATCATGAAATAACCATTCCTTGCATCGACCTCTTTTAACCTAGCCATTCTTGATCCCTTACTCTTATTACAAAGTCAAGGGGTAGTGTCTCGCGCAACCACTTGTCATCATTTGGTGGTGAAGGAATTGAACTGAATTGCTCGTCTGACCAGAGGGTTTCAATATTCACCCATAGTTCAATTAATAAGTCAAGGAAATGCTTCAAAGCAAGATTTGTTTGGGTGAACTACTAGTTAGGAGCTAAGATTGCATCATATCTTAATGACAATACTAAGTGCATCATGTTCTTGTGCGCTCTTCTGTCGAACATGATATACACACTCACAATACCCTTGGTTACTCACGCCAACATGTGTTCCAAGAAGATGAACAAGCACCCTATCAACAATGACGAAACCAAAGCACCTTCATCAACTGAAACAACATTCTTGTACAGTGAAATATATTTCTATGTATAAAAAACACAAATAAATCTTCATTCATATCAAATAATTCCAATACTCATACGATTTATATTGTTCTTCTTTCCGACACATTTGTTCATTAAAATTTGAGTTTATATGTCATTTTATCAAGGACCTTGTTTAAAAATAATATGTCATTTGAAAAGTTTACTAGAACGCCTCACTAGTAAGAGACCCATATATAGGAACAATTATATCGATCGATGTTTTATTTTTCTTGTTTTATTGTTTTTTTGTGTAATGCATTTCTTGGGGAAACCCACCAAGTACTTTGCCTTATTGGGAGGATGGTACCCATGGTAAACTTGATTCTTTAGGGCTCAAGGCTCAGTCAATATTGAACGAAAATTAGCTCACAAAGAGGGCAAGCATGTCACAAAGTGGGACTTGAACCTAGTTGGGAGAGAATAACAACTTTCCTCTCAAAAAATCTAGCTACACCCAAGTGACCAAAACGATCAATATTCTTCTATAAAAATATTTCCATATCAAAAAATGGTTAAAATAATAACAATAATTACATTTTCACTATAGATTAACGAAACATCAATTACTTAAATATACTCATATTATTTGAAGAATAAAAAAATCAACAAAACATTTCTTATTGAAATTATTCGTAATGCATTTAATTTTTTTTTAAATATATATCATATATAAATTAAATAAAAATAAAACATAGAATACTCGATGTTCTATTCTTTTTATTATTGTTTATCATAAATCATTGTACGAAGCATTTACATAATAATACAAACATTATTACTTTGTGTATATATTATTCATTATTTATTTTCATTTATGTTTACACTTTTATATCCAATAACTTAATCATCCTAATCTCTAGATCTCATCAATTCATAAAGTCAGATAAAGAAAGTAAAGAAATATGAAAACTAGCAAAGACCAAGTCATCATTATTAAATTTCTAAGGCCTAAGGAGTACAAAAGGTCACATAGGAGAAGTAAGGAAATATGAAAGCTAACATAGACTAACTCATCATTATTACCCCTTTAGAGGCTTAAGAGTACATAAGGTCGGTCATAGAGGGGTATGAAAGTTAAGAGACAATGACTTATCATTATCAATCCTAGTAAGCCGTGACATGTGAGTAATTAACTTTTTAGCCATTCATCTGAATGAATGAGGTTTTCACAAAAAGGGGAGGTAATGAGACATGAAAGGTGACTAAAACACAATGACCCACTCATAAAAGCTACTAGATAGGCCCACCATTGGATTTCCAAGGCCAACATTTGAAGTTTAGAACATGTAGACCAGATATTTTAAACCCCATGATGAATCCTTTAAAGATGTTCAAAACAATATGTTTGAATTGAATTGCCCCCATTCAAAAAAAAAATGAGAAAAAATCATTGGATTGTAAGAATCATAATATTTGAACAAGGTCTCATCACTTGAGCACCAAGAACATATCTTCATTAGAATATATAATACTTTTATTATAATTCTTCTAGAAAAAACAAATTCGTATTCTCATCATGGATATTATCAAGATACTTTATTACATTGTTTTCACATGTGAAGTTTTTCTTTGCAACTTCTAGTTGGAATATACCATTTGATTTTCAGGTAGTTATGTTCATGATTATGTTGGTAGGGTCAAGTTATTCCTCTTGTATTTTTTATTTTTATTAATTATGTATTTTTTATAAGGGAAATATTTTATTAAAAAGAGTTATGAATATTAATTTTGTATTATTATGTTAAAGTTTAATTTAATGTGTGTATAGTTAAAATGAACCAATTTATACATATATAATGATTAAGATGGATGTTAGCGGCTTCCCACCTATTTCAACTAGTTCATTTTGGCAGTTTTCCAGTTTGACAGTTTTTTCCTTAGTTTTCGGGTCCTTGACTTGAGGGGTTGTTTTGAGGCTCTAAACAAAGTTTTTTAGGGCTCGCCACAATCAAAATGACCTTTGATAGACAGTAGAAAAATGTGTAGCCCTCGGATAGACCTTTCCAACGAGCTATCGTGCGCCTAAAACATAGATTGTATGCAAAAGTTATGACCCCAAGAAGTTGATGTACTAACTTACCCAAACGAGGCCCACATGACTTTTGGCGCTTCATCTCCTAGGGTTAGTTTTTTTGGATGTCTAGCATTTTTGACATTCTTGTTTATTGTAAAAAGGCCTTCAAAGCCTCATTGTAATCATCTTCTTGCGAATGAGCGCAACCGACACATCTCTTCTCAGAGATAAGCCACCACCATTCTAGCAAGCTTGTTTCCACTGCATTTTATAGTTTTGGCTTATTTTCTTATTGAATAGAAACCAATTTTACTGTATATTTGTTATTCTTTGTTAAACATCTTTTGATAATAATATGTATTCATTTCGTTCTGCAGATATATTCCAGATCATATAATTAGAGTTTTATATTGATTTTTTTTTTAACTTAGATTATTATCATAACAACAACTTATCTTAATTATAGAATTACAATTTAAGAGATCTTAACAAATAACATCGGGTTTTAAATTTCATATGAAATTGATTTTAAGAGTATTGTTATTGTAGATTTGGAGGAATATTCCCTGATTAATTGATAGTCTTTGCTATTGCATGTAAAAGGTGCAAGGTTCAAATCTCTCCCTTATATTAAAGTATGTATTGGTACTAGGTAATTGCACGTGGTTGAGATCCACAACTATCTATAATCAATCAAAAGTATTTACACATATCAAAATAAATTGTCATTTTGATTTCTCATATTAGTATGGACAATAGTTGAAAAATCAGTTAGTCATCTAAAAACTTTGCATTAAACTTTGGTTGGCCTTGTTGTTGAAAAATAAATAGAAATTTGATAGCCCACATCAGGCTCATACAAAGAAACTTAATGCAAGTTATCAAATTTATATTTGTTTTTCTAAAAACTATAGTTATGACCTTAATCTTAGCCACAATTAACTTAAATTTGGTCCTTGCGTGCCTATATTTCTCATACAACTGAAAATTCTTAAACTATGTGTCCAACATGGACATGACATAATCATACATAGGAGCCATGTTAGAAGGAAAACCCTTACCTCCTTCAGAGTAAGACATAAACAGAGTAAGACATAAACACATTGAAGAAAGTGAGCTCATTTTTAACACTCTAGTATTGAACAACCTTTTTAGTAGACTTCTATGATGAAGACAATGTGCTCATAATTTTTGCCACAATTTATTTATGTTGTTCATCCTTCACTTTGGAAGTGCATGTAGTTTTTGCAACAATTTGTTTTGTAGCTCCATTCTTCGCTTTGGAAGTGCCTGTAATTTCTACAACAATTTGTTTATGTGCTTTCTTCTTCCCTTTAGAAGTGCTTGCAATTTCCGTGACATTTTGTTTTTTCTTTTTGCTATGTTGCACTGTTATTTTCTTCTTGGTAGGAGGCTTAGGGATTCCATCATTCCCCCGCTCTCTACGACATTTCCTCCCAACGCCCATGGTTTTCTTAACACCAAAAGCACTCCTGTTAATGAAAAATAATGGGTGGAGAGATTATTGTCTCTGCTGCTATCGTTTAATCTTTTGTTTTTTGGGTGGTGGAATTGGAGAATCAAATTCATTTGTCAGATTCTATGTTGTTCAACTGAAAATGAGAAGCTAATTGGGTTTAAGGATCTTCAAAAGAATAGAAATGAAATTGAGGGTCTTCAATTGTGATCAAGAGAAGAGCGAAGGTTGTTTTCTTTGTTGAGATTTTATGGCAGATTTTGAGGGTTTTTTTATTGCATTCTTGAACTTACATCCACCCCGGTCATTGCATTGCACATTAAAAGTAAGACATTGTGAGTTGTGCATTGTTTGCTTAAAATTGATATTTGAGCAGTGCAATGTTTGAGTCTCGATTTTCTGAAATCAAGATTAGATAGAATATTGGACAAAGTGACTTAATTTTAATGCATTTAATTTTTTTTTATACATAAACTTCACGTAAATCATCAAAACTAAAATATTATATTATCTCTCACACAAAATGAATAATAACTAAAATATATTATTCATTTACATATTTAAATAAATAACAATTAAAATATAATATTTTAGTTAACTAAACTTTATTTTATATAATATTTCATTAAAAATAAATAATAATTTTAGTTTTGTTTTTTATTTTTTATTTTTTATTTTCATCCTAAGTAAAGGTCCAAATACACATAAAGGGCCAACCAACTATAATGTTTATATCTAAAATATACACCATCAAGGAAACGCTTCTTATATGTTTGGTTTATATCTAAAATATACACTATCAAGGAAACGCCTCTCATAAAATTTGTTGCTTCAGAATA
Source organism: Picea engelmannii (assembly GCA_009831015.1). Taxonomy (NCBI): domain Eukaryota; kingdom Viridiplantae; phylum Streptophyta; class Pinopsida; order Pinales; family Pinaceae; genus Picea; species Picea engelmannii. The sequence continues at coordinate 909,306 of ML779563.1, forward strand.
AGGTTAAGTAAAGGTCCAAATACACATAAAGGGCCAACCAACTATAAGGTTTATATCTAAAATATACACCATCAAGGAAACACTTCTCATATGTTTGGTTTATATCTAAAATATACACTATCAAGGAAACGCCTCTCATAAAATTTGTTGCTTCAAAATAAGGTTAAGTAAAGGTCCAAATACACATAAAGAGCCAACCAACTATAAAGTTTATATCTAAAATATACACCATCAAGGAAACACCTTTCATATGTTTGGTTTATATCTAAAATATACACTATCAAGGAAACGCCTCTCATAAAATTTGTTGCTTCAGAATAAGGTTAGTTAATGAAACATACATAATGTGGAGATTTTAATAAGAAACATAATGATTATAATATTAAAATAAAATAAATTAAAATCTAAAATATTAAGTAAAGGTGCAAATACTTTTATTTTTTATTTTCATTTTAAATAAAGGTCTAAATACATGTAAAGGGCCAACTAACTATAAGGTTTATATCTAAAATATACACTATAAAAAAACACCTCATAAAATTTGTTGCTTAAGAGTAAGGTTAGTTAATAAAACATACATAATGTAGAAATTTTAATAGAAAATATAATGATTATAATATTAAAATAAAATAAATTAATTGATTAACAATTTTCTTCTTGAATGTTTGTTTGATTTCCAATAACCTATAACTAGTTTGAAACCAACTTCAAAAAAATGCAAAACATTATAAATTAGAATATTGATTTCCACTTGATTACTTATTTTGATACCAAGGAACAGATGAAAGAGTGCAATAATTTGTATCGGAGTTGAATGTAATTCATCCTTTGGGAATTGGAACCCAAGGTTGTTGGCTTAGGTAAAGTCAGTCAATTTTATTAGTAGTTTCTATTTCCCTGATATAGTAGTTAACACTTTTATGCATCTACAACATTTAATGTATAGTTTTTAACTAGTTTCCATTTCCCTATTATAACAGTTACCACCACATTGGTGTATCTCCGATATTTAATATAGTCGTGACACCTTCATTGATTATCGTAAACATCTTCATAGATAAAAATGTAGATTTTCATATTAATGTTTGTGAAGAAAATTGGCATTCTCATTAGTTTTATTAATGATGATAAAAAATCACATAAATTAATAGCTAGAAAATATTTGGTATATCTCTTATATGTGTTAAAAGTTTATATGTGTTAAAAGATATTGAGAAATATATTTTTGAGTAGAATTTTATTAATTAATATAATAATAATAATAATCGATTTTTAAGGTCACGGTTAAGTTAGACATCAAATTGGTGTATGAGATCCCTTTGTTTGTGGGATAAGGGATTTCTCTCCGCTCAACAATTTGATTGGTAAAATTTATGGAGATATACATACCTTACCCCCTCTAGATTTGAATTTATAGCATACAATATATAATAGGAACATCATACAGAAGAAGAGGAAGTAAGAAAGAAGTTGGATATTTTCATTCATTGAAATATTTTAAAGAGAAAATGTCTAAATTTTAAGTAAAATTTCACTAATTAATATACAAGGAAGATCACATCCCATGGAAGAAATAAGAAAGAAATTGGATTTTTTCATGTAATTTTATATGCAATTAAAATATTTTAAAGAGGAAATACATAATTTTATATGCAATCAAAAAGTGAAGGATACATTAGTTTTAATTGAAGAGAAGTTACTTTACATATTTCAAAGTTTCATAGAATACATGTCCTAATTTGCATTAGAGTTTAGATAAGTTTATTAGAGATATATGGTGGATGTAGGATGTATACAAGGGTAATAAGTTTTGTTAATATAAAACATTTTCTTGTTTTAATAAGAGTAAGATTTTTTTTTACGAGAAATCATAATTCTTAGATGTGGACAAAAAGTTTTGTTAATATAAAACATTTTATTGTTTTAATAAGAGTAAGAAGTTTTGTTACGAGAAATCATAATTCTTAGATGTGGACATTTTGTGGTTTAACTCATTAAATGGGTGTTTGATATGGGAAGAGTGTGTAATGAATTTTTACATGTATTTGGTATTTTCATTAAAGTAAGTTTGTAGGTGGTTAATGTTTTTTTTTTTTTTTTTTAGCAAAGACTAGTTAATAATGGTAGAAATCTTTACTAGATCAATGCTCAATCAATCTTGGTTCACACAAAATCTAAGATAAATGAGTTTTTACTCTTTGAATGTACTTCTTTAGATTTATTGACAATCTTTCTAGGCGTTATTACAAATGCCTGGTCTAAATGGTGCAAGTGATCCTCCTAGGTTTTCTAAATACAATAATTTTGTTTAGATACATGATCACAAGTGAGTCAGTAAACAAAATTAACATTTTGTTTAACATTCTCATGAAGGTGATAGGGGCATTAGTAAGTTTGAATGATGTCGTCAACCATTCAAAAAAACTTTCATTATGCATCTTCAAAATTTTCTTTGATGTATCCTCAAGCTTTGTTTAGATTTCATAATAATTATACTTTGGGCCAATATTATTAAAGAATTTTCCCATAAAGGTGATGTAATAGGTAGTGTTGGAAATACTAAGACAACTGAGAGGGGGGGGGGGAGTGAATCTGTTGTTACTGTGCTTAAACAATTTTATGCCTATTCAAATGTTATTAACCTTCTTCAAGTGATCATCAATATTATGCAAGTCATGAACAACAAAAATAATAAACATCAATCACACACATGATATACACAGAGACAAATATTCATGAGGAAACCCATAAAGGGAGAAAACCTCTTCTTCTTGGAATGATAGGCAATGTTTTAAGTTTTGTACATCATCTCTCTTTGAGCACCAACTCAAAATGAGGCTACAACCTCTTCTTTAGCAAGATGCAACTTGCTGAGAGCACCAACTCTCTGGTTTCTCTAGCACCCACTAGAAGGAAGCACCAACTCCCTAAGTGTTCCAGCACCAACTTCCAGTCACACAAGCACCAACATGTATAACAGAGAACAATTGTTCTCCCTTGCACCACCCTACCACCTTGGTTTTTCTGGCTGCAACCAGATGGAAGCTACAACTTCCCGTCTTCAAGCACCCACTTGAAATTCTGAGGACAACAGTCCTCCCTAGCACCACCCTACCACTTTGTTTTCTAAAACTTTTCTTGAATAATACTTTACAATAATACAAACATTTCAACGTTTACCAATTCTTCTATGTTCTACAATTATGGTCTGGTTCTGTTTGTTCATGCTCAATTTCTTTCCATTTGCTCTTCCTCTGTTCTTCTCATGCTCTTAGGTTCTCGTACAATCTGTTGTTTTCACCATTTCTGCTCTATCTAGCTTGTGTTCTTCATCTCTGCATCTCTCACACTCTGTTCATGCTCTCTACTTGATTACATACAATTCAACTTGTTTTACCAAGAAACACCAACCTTCCTCTGTCTCAACATCTTTATTTTATTCATTCTCTCATCATTCGTTACACTCTACATCTCCAACGCTCAATGTTAGGAATCTCAAAACGCTCAAGAGCCATGATTCCAACGCTTAGGAAGAATGATTCAGCCGCTCATGAACAATGATTTAGTTAGTGTAACTGAATTATAGATGGTCAATAAATCACGAGATGAAACAACAACCCTTTGTTCAGATTCAGTTTGATCAACGTCGTTGGATTATACTCCAAGGTGGAGCCTGACAGCGTTAGCTCCTTCCCCTATCTTCTACTGATGTGACCATGGATGATGTTATCATGTGACCATGTGATTGCAGGCGTGACCAAAGGTGGTTTGAGGGCAACCCACTTTTCGCCCCGCAATTCACTACGAGCCTCCACGCGTCCTTTCTCCAAAACCGTGGTTTCGATTGTGGCCTACTCACAAAAAATTAAGACACGAGCATGTTCTGGCCCCGCAATGTGATGGGACCGTCGATCTCACGATCTTGACGGTGCTATTGAACTCATGGTTTAGATCTGTCCACTTAAGTCTGCGGATCAGATCTACCCTTCCTAAATCAACGGTTGAGATTTACTTTGTGATTCAGGCTCCGGGAGTTTCAAATCTTAGACCTCGCTTTTCCCATACGCCAAACTTTCGGAGTTGACAATCGATTGACTCGAGTCCCTCTCGGATCAACGGTCCTCATTCACTTCGGGAATTTGACCTTTCAACCAGATCGGACGATTTATTTCACGGAAACAAATCAATGGTCAGATTTGATCCTTACACTCATCCTTTCATTGTTCAATCCGACGGCTAGGACTTAATTAAACATTGAGATGGACAATTGTTGGAACTTCTCCCTTTGGAACTTCAGGATTTCAACTTTTCAAACTTACACTATCCTTCCACTGTACTATGATCAATGGTTGAGAATACACCCGAAGTGATCTTTTAGATTGGACGACTCGTGTCCTTGCTGACGTGGTCTGCTAACATGGTCTGCCACACATCCTTGTTGACGTGGTCTGCCACATATCCTTGCCGACGTGATCTCCCATATGTCCTTTGCTGATGTGGTCTGCCACATGTCCTTGCTGACGAGGTTTGCTGACGTAGATCTCCCTAATCTAATGGTCATCATATGTTCTCTACATCCGACGGTCCTTATTCATTTCGGATTTCTGGCTCTCCGGGCTTCGGGTTTTTCAAATCTCAAACCGAAAAATATGAAGTGAGATTTTTCCAGAGCTTAACCTCCTCGCATATTTATACCCGAACTAAATGTTGTTCGTCGTTCATGATCTTGGATCGATGGCCCGATCTATCTGCGATGCAACTCTTCTAGCTTATCCTGTCCTTCCACTTAGAGTGATCCAATGACTGACGAAAATTCGCATAGATGAGATCTCATATCTTTTACCTCGCTTATCCTATCCTTCCACTTGAAATGATCCGATGGCTGACGGGTATTCGGATAATCAAACTCTTAGCCCTTTTACCTCGCTTAACCTATCCTTCCACTTTAAAATGATCCGACGGCTGATGAGAATTCATGTTTGATCCGACAACTGACAGTTATTTGGATAATCAAATTCTCAACCCTTTAGCCCTGCTTATCCTATCCTTCCACTTAAAGTGATCTGACAGTTGTGAAGATTCTCGAAGAAGATCAACGATCAAGGATGGTTGCAGAACCACAACTTGTGAGTGATTTAACTCGTCACCAAAACTCCGCAATTTGAATTTGTGCATCGTTGGTGAGTCAACTACAATCATCGATCTTCGAGGCTATAAGATCTGACGATCCTGACTAATTGCGGGATTGGAACTAGCATGATATTTAATTCTCCTTCCGATCTTCGCAATCTATCCATGTCGTTGATCTGGTGATTGCGCATCCGACGGTCACAACTCAATCCGACTTAATCTGATCGCTTGTTGGATCAACCACAGTCGTCGATATCCGAGTCTATGAGATCTGACAATCTAGGCCAATTGTGGGATTGGAACTAACGAGTTGTTTAATTCTTCTTTCGCTCCCCGCAATTCATCCCTATCATTGATCTGGCTTGCAGATCCGACAATCACAATCCTCCAACGGTCCTCAAGCCCACGGTCACTCATATGACCGATGTCCGTTATATGAGACTATCAACACTGTCAATTTATTTATCGGACGACTGTTGAGGCTTCTCACCCTGAGCTTACACTTTTCCTTCCAAGCTTTGATCTCTTCATACTGTTCGCTCCTCCTCCTGAGCTTATGTTTTTTATTCCGAGCTTTGATCTCTACTTACTGTTCACTCCTCCTCTTGAGCTTATGCTTTTCCTGTTTTCCATCGTCGTTGTTGTTCTTGCCATCAATGACAAGCACACTCTTCCTGTAAAATATGCCAACAAGTAGTTGACGTGAAATAACAAATCACAATTCTTAATGATGATTATGTTAATTAATGGTGATTATGTTAATAAATCGATAGTCCACACACATTCTCCATGTGCCATTTTATTTCTATAGAACTAGCATAATGGTCAATCTAGATCAGGAAGAGTTACAGGTAGATGTATTCTTTTTTCAACCACTACTAAATCTACCTCTTTATCTTTTCACTCACCAACAATGAAGCCTTTCACAACACCTCTTTTGGGTTTAATATTGTGACATTTGATCATGTCATTGGAAGGCATTCCATGAAGTTCCTGCAATAACTTAGTCTAAGATTACAACAATTTAAGGCTACATCCACTATATACATAGCTATTAAGGCCACACCCACATGTTGACTCGGACAATAAATACACGTGATCAAGACACGCAGACATCTATGGCCAAGTCAAACTTGATCACTAAAGTGAGTACAACAAGGTTACACATAGCATCGCATGACTACGTCCAAGGGCCAAAATCCTATAGCCTCTTGATTATGCCGTTGCACAAGAAGTACTTAGATGAAATAGAAAGAAGTATCCAAGGAAATGATGTTTGAAGAAAATGGATAAACATCAATCATTAATAACATGGAGGAAATTGAATTAACACTTAGCCTATAATTAAACAAGTGTTGCATGGCAGTGTAGTCCCTGCTAGGTTGGAATGGGAATAAATGCACTGCTACAACGGGACTGAGTATAGACACGTGGGAAGTAGGTTGAAGTATGTGTGGTATCCATGCAAAGTATGACTTTGTGGCAGCGTGGCATTGGCTAGCCACAAGACATTTGTCTTGTAGATGACCCCCCAGGTTAATATGCGAATGAGGCGGTTTTTTCCTGGGGTGTGTATAGTTCAAACATGGTACTTAGAAAACTTCTATCTAAATGATTTACAATAAAGGTTCCTGGGAAAAAGGACCAGGAAGCATAGACATTAAACATTCAAATACAATAGAATATTAAACAAAGATTCTTGGACACAAAAAATTTAGCATTTGGAATCTGTTCCATATTTTTGAAGCATACACATTAAACATTCAAATGCAATAGAATATTAATAATGTATTGCAACAAAGGTTCATGTTTTCTTTGAAATTTATCAAAAATTAATAATATTTGTTAGTACATATTTCTGGAATCTGTTCCATATTTCTGAAGCATACACATTAAACATTCAAATACAATAGAATACTAATAATGTCTTGCAACAAAGATTCATGGACACAAAAAATTTAGACTACATATTTCTGGAATTTGTTCCATATTTCTGGATATTTAAATGTGTTTGTCATATAGATTGGGATTGGGGCTCCCGCAGACCATAAAAAATAAATAAGTACAAGAATTAGGACTCTAGAAAGAATAATTGTGTGACGGTAGAGAGGTAGAATAACTGGATTGATAAAGAAAACAAGATGACATCAATATAGACTTACTATGAAGCCAATGCGTTTTTGTTGTTGTCGTCGAAGGTCGCTGGAATCTTGCCAACTGGTTGTTTCCCTTCCTCAATGAGGTTGTCGAATCTCCATTGGAACCATTCTTCAATGTAGCTTCTCATGGGAGCCACGTTGATTTCATCCTAGATTTCTATGTTGAAAAGATCATTTTCTAATTTCCTTAGATCCATAGAAATACTATGCAGATTCTGTTCAATTTCTTCATTGTGTGTCGATTAGTCCAGTAGCCAGCTCTCGAGCTCATTTACACGATATTCAAGGATGTCGTAATTTTTTTTGAAAGACAACCCCTTTAAAATATCAAGTTGTTCATCGAAGGCTTCTTTTGTCATTGACAAGGATTTGAGAATTAAGTTTGGGTCTTGAACCTCGTTGGTACTTCCGGCTAAGTCTATTTGGATCAGGTTTCTAAATAATTCTTCTTTTTCTGATATGGCTTGTTTATATGATTTGACAATGAGCTCCCGGTTCTTAACTTTCTTTTTCCAACATGCTTTTAATTGTTTGGTCCGCTTTGGGGAGGGGATATCTCTTGTCTTATTTTCAGATCCGAGCTATTGATGGCATGGTTGGAAAAAGGGGTCAACACCTGTTCACATAAACTTTGATCATTTTTTAAATTCGCCTACAAATGTTCGTGCAAATCATTTTCCCTCTTTAGAAAGGAAGCTATATTCTGTGATGTTTCTCAGGCTTCAGTAACTAGCTGCATTCTTTTCTTGATGTTATTCTCTACAAGGGCTCTACACGATGCAAGGAGGTTGGATGATACTTTTAACTTGGATGCAGGGGGTAGCAGGCATGTTTTTTTCTAAAGGACTGGCAAACTCTGGGGTAGCAATGAAAGCCTCCTCAAATTCCTTGACGCGGTCTTTCAGTTTGCCATTCTCCACTTCAATTCCTCCAATGGAATCATGAAGAGAATCACCTGTTACGCGATGAAATATGGAGATTTGGGATGATCGCATTTTCCTAAAGTTAATATATGTACGAGATTTTCCTTTCCTATTTGTTACATCTCTCTTTTCAATGACCATATTTTTAGATTGGCTGTCAAAAACAACTCTCCAGAATACAAAGGATTCATCTTCGTAAAAAATGTTGGTCTCAAATATTTCCATTGCAGACATACCAACTTTGTGCATGTGCTCAGTTTCAATTTCAAGTTGCATATGTTCACTTTCAATTTCGGGTTCGTTCGCCTGCCCTGCAATTTTTTTTATCTTCTTCGTCAGGGGAACTTTGTGAGAACTATCAATTTTTTTGTGAGGAGGGTTCTTATCTCCTCCTCCGTTTGAAGATTTTTGGGTTGCTTTCTTACTGGGGTGGGTCATTGAAGCGATGCTCTGTGATGTTGTGCTCTTGGGAGTGCTGGCAGGGTACTGGACACTCTTCTCACCGGATACTTTTCCCTGTTGTCTGTACAATTCAGTCGCACTTTGCAATGTATCTACATTGCAATCCTCAGAAGCAGGATTGTTTTCGTCACTGTCCCTGACTTCTGTCAGGCATCTATGGATAAAAGAGCTGCTAAAGCCAACTGCTAGTAAATTTTCTCGAAAAATCCCATTAGGGTCGAACCCTTTTAGCCTTTCAACATATGTTAGGTTCAACTTCTTGAAATGGCCTGCGAATTCGTCAATCTTGTTGACGTTTCTACACACAAAGTCCCCGACTTTCCAGGGTAGAGGAATGAGCTGTTTTTTTTCTTGTCATGGAAAAAATGCAACCAATGGTTGTATTGCCTTGCTATTTCTGTAACAAACATCTTGACCGTGATGTGGCATGGAAGGAAAGCATGATTTTCCTTGGAGCCAAAGACCATTAGTACACTGTGATTTTCCTTTTGTTCAAGTGTCCCCTTCCTGTTCAAAAACTTGGTTGTCTGGCCAGACATCCAGGGAGCATCCTTCCCTAATAATAAATCTTTGAAAAATGAGACAAAGTCATTAAAAACTTCATAAAAACAATGGGAGGCCTTCTGCCTCCACAGGGCCTGGTACTAGAATGTTACTCAGTCGAATCCATAGTTTATTTTCTTGGAAAGAGATAATTTTGGAAATGAACAACAATGCACTATTGTGAAAATCAAGTAGGATGACATAGAAAATTTATTCGATTCTTTGAATCATGACAACTAGGAACATATTTCAATGGAAATTAGCTTCCCCCAATCGAAAATGAATTGTTCTTTGACTATTAAGTACAAAATATAAATAACAATACGGGAAATGCTTGTCGTGGATGCCTGTCCTGTTATTCTTGTAAAAATCCAAGCAATTTCCCAGAATGGATTTCTAAAGGAACTTACTTGCAACTTTGTGATATCTTCAGGAACTGTTGTCGGGTCTTTGAGGAACTCGACTAAGATGTCCAATCCGTTATCATGTTTTTCTAGAAACTGCTTGCAGTCTTGTCCTCTGAAGTTCAATGTTGGCTCCGACAATTTGAACATCTTGTGGAAGACTTGAGGTGACAAAGAAATAGGAGAATGGTCATGCATTGGAATAATTCTTTGGCTTGAAATATATTTTTTAGTGCACCAAGAGACCACCTCCTTACATTCAAAAACTTCAGGGACGCAGCCTGCATGAGCGATTCCAGAGGTCCAAATCACTTTGTTCCAGGCGGAACGGGATGAATAGTAAAAGTATGCCCCGAACCATTGGAAGTTCTAGTCCCGACATCCGAATATATTCATTGTATCTCCACAAAATTGTTGTCGACCTGCTGCCATAAGTTTACAAGAACATTTGTTTGCTCTAGACGATGATTGAAATGAAGAGTTGGAAGGGATAATATAATGTTGCACAAATCTTGTTCCAATGTGTGTGAATGGGAGATATCCTTGAGACTTTCACTCATTAATGACAATTTCGATGACTGTTGCATGATGCATTGTTAACATTAAATACTAGTAATTGCACACATAGAAGTGCAAACATGGTAGATACGACAATGAGCGATTAAGCATTTGATATTTCTTGAACGGGCCAATGCGACGACCCGTGTTTGAGATGAACAATAGGAAGAAACAATATAAGTCTTCGCAGATCTTGGTTTAATGCGTATTAATGGGAGATCTCCTCGAGCGTTTCACTCATTAATGACAATGTTGACAGTTCCTGCATGGTGAGTTGTTAGCATGAAAGGTTTCTAATTGCATATTAAGAAAGAAGTACGCAGGTCGCGGGGACGAGAAAGAACAATTAAGGAGTGTCTAATTATTGAAAGCGGTCGGGCGGGCTTCAAAATAGGGTTACAAGGTACAATTGTTGGAGGTGAGGGCGCGAGGGTCAAATTATATGTCTGGAAATTTTTTGAGTGCAATACGCATAACACCGAAGAGGGTATGATAGGACATTCCAGAGGGCAATTTGTATATGGCGTAAGTCCGGGTGATGTTTGCAGGACACAGAACAATGGAGGTCCAAACGTGAGCTCACCTATTCGAGAACCTGCAATCGAAAAATTGGCTTAAGTATCGAATAGAGAAACGACTAGGCGGATTCATTTTCGCTAATATATTGAAACTTGCAATATATATCCCATTGCGTGTGCAAGATCTTTTCTGCATGTCTCTGGGCAGAAAAGACAAAACAAGAGAAGACAAATTAATTTAAATTCGACGAGTTGAGATTTAATTAAATTTCACTGTCTCGTCTACGCTTTTGATTTTTAATGGTGGTCAGTACGGTTGTTGCATGATGAACTATTAGCATTAGACCTTGGTCGGGCACAATATGTTGGCATATTTACACGAAGAGTGTGCTTGTCATTGATGGAAAGAACAACAACGTCGATGGCATATTGGCAACAATGATGGCAAACAGGAAAACATCGATGATGGCATCATGAATTGTTGTCTACAAGCTCAGGAGGACGAGCACAGGACTACTAGGAATGCAATAGAAAGGCCCTTGAGGTCCAAAGGAACGAAACCCTTTGAGAATATGAACGAAGTCAAAATCTCATAAGAGATAGTGGATTTACCATTACATTGGTGAGAAAGATCAGAAGGGACAACGCTTTCCAGAAGTGAAGACGAGGTCCAAGAGATAGACTCGTAGGAGGAACAAAGGTCAAAGCCTTTGAATAATTAGAAAATATTCTAAGTCAAAAGAAATTGTAAGCTCAGGAGGAGGAGAAATAGTGGCCGTCGGATCAAGCATTATGAATATCTGGACCATTATATTGAGGAAAGTCGTGGGTCGTCGATCGGACGAGAGCGGAGAATTAGGAATCGAGAAACAAAAGAAAGGAAGTGCTAACTTTCGACATTGTGAAGTGCAAAGTCCTGAAGTGCGAAGGAATCCTGGCCGTCCATTGAGGCAGGACATGTGGTGAGATAAAAACATTACGCTGATTTGCAAATCGAGAAATCAGAGATAGGAGAAGAGAAAACTCATGAAGTCGGTGTTCGTGAAGGTGATCACAGCCGTTGATCGAGGAAGGTCGTGGACCGTTGATATGGCATGAAAAAGTTCGGATTTCAGGAGTTCGGACCTCGAAGAAAGGAAGTGCTCTAACTTCCAACATCGTGAGTCGCAAAGTCTTGAAGTACGAAGATGATAGATCTTAATCGTCCATTCAGGAGCATCGTCAAGGTCATGAGATCGATGGTCCCATCACATTGTGGGGATTGAAGGCATGCAAACTTTAAAAAGTTAAGGGCAGGCCACAATTGAAACCATGATTTTGGAGAAAGGACATGTGGAGGTCGAGGTAAATTGTGGGGTGAAACACAGTTTGATCTCAAACCACCTTTGGTCGCGCCCGCATTCGCATGGTCACATGATATCATCACCCAAGGTCACATCAACGAAAGATAGGGGAAGGAGCTAGCGTTTCTAGGCTCTACATCGGAGGTTACGCATTGAAAAGTCATAAGAGCCTCTGCGTGTATAATCCAACGACGCTGATCAAACATAATCTGATCGAAGGGTTGTTGTTTCACTTCATGATTTCTTGATCAGTTACGATTCAATTACACTAACTGAATCATTGTTCCTGAGCAGTTGAATCATTGTTCCTGAGAGTTGGAATCATGATGCCTAAGTGTTTTTGAGATTCCTGACTTGAGCGTTGGAGATGCAGAGTGTAACGGATAATTAGAGCAGGAATTAAAGAAAAATGTCGTGATAGAGAGAGGTTGTTGTTTCTTGGTAAAATAAGTTGAATTGTATGTGATCAATAAGATAGCAGAAACAGAGTCGAAAAGATGCAGAGATGAAGAACATAAGCTAGATAGAGAAGAAATGGTGAAAACAACAGACTGTATGAGGAATTAAGTGTAAAAAGATGTGATTAGGAACACACTGATGCAAGCAAAGCAGAGCAGTGTAGTAGAACAATAATGAGGCTGGTAAGCCATTGATAAATTCTGTATCATTGTAATAAATTTCAGAAAGCAAAGATTTATATCTTAGGGTGGTAGGGTGGTGGTAGGGAGGACTATTGTCCTCAGAGTTTCAAGTGGGTGCTTGAACACAGGTAGTTGTAGCTTCCATCTAGTTGCAACCATAAAAACTAGGGTGGTAGGGTGGTGCAAGGGAGAACCATTGTTCTATGTTACACAGGTTGTTTCCTATGTGATTGGAAGTTGGTGCTTCCTTCTAGTAGGTGCTAGAGAAACCAAAGAGTTGGTGCTCTCAACAAGTTGTAGCTTGTTAAAGAAGAGGTTGTAGCCTCATTTTGAGTTGGTGCTCAAAGAAAGATGATGTACAAAACTTAAAATACTACCTATCATTCGAAGAAGAAGCAATTTTCTCCCTTTATGGGTTTCCTCGTGAATATGTGTCTCCGTGTATATCATATGTGTGATTGATGTTTGTTATTTCTGCTACTCATGTCTTGCATAATCTTGATGATCACTTGGAGAAGGTTAATAATATTTTAATAGGCATAATATTGTTTAATCATAGTAACAACTGATTCAGCCCCCCCCCCCCTCTCAGTTGTCTTAGTAATTCCAACAATTGGTATCAGAGTGGTTTCCTTTTATTTAAAGGTAGACCAGTAAGCTTAAACATGGCAAGACATGAAGGGACTTCAACCAATAAGCCTACTATGTGTGATGGAACAAATTTTCCCTTCGGGAAGGTTAGAATGAGAACATACATCATGGCTTTAGGTATTGATGTTTGGGATGTTGTAGAGACTGGATATACAAAACGTATTGTGTTAGCTTCCAAAGATGATAAGTTAGAATTTAGCTTCAATGAAAAGGCAATGAATGCTATCTTGAGTGGCCTTGCTGAAGCTGAATTTGTAAAGGTCATGCAACTTGAATCTACCAAAGAAATGTGGGATAAACTTATTAGCAATTATGAAGGAGATGAGAAAGTAAAAGATACCAAACTTCAAACACATAGATTGAAATTTGAACAACTAAAGATGAATGAGGATGAAACAATTAGTAAATATTTTTTAAGAGTTGAGGAGCTTGTGAATTCCATTGAGGGTCTTGGTGAGAAGATTGAAGACGCATTTTTAGTTCAAAAGATTTTAAGATCTCTGCATGATAGATTTAATCCAAAAGTTTCTGCAATAGAAGAACTAAATTATCTTAAAAATTTGTCTATTGATCAACTCCTAGGAACTCTAACTGCTTATGAAATGAGGATTAGCAAAGATAAATCCACCACTAGATAAACATATTTTAAAGAAGACAAGAATATTGATTCAGAATTAGATGACATTGAGGCAAAATTTGTGAGAAGGTTAAAGAAAGGATCAGACAAATACCAAGGCAATCTAACCTTCAAATGTTTTAACTGTGGAAAGATAGGTCACTTTGCATCTAAGTGTCCACACAAGAAGGAGGACCAAAACTCTGAATGTGGAGAGAAGTACAAATCCAAGAGATCTGGTAAAAAGAAAATTTTATGTGTAAACAATGATGACTCTTCAGAAGACACAGATAATGACTCTTCCTGTGAAGATAAGGTTAATGAATTTATGCTTATGGCCAAAGAGGATTATGATAATAAAATCACAGGAAGTGATGTTAATGATGAAGAAGTTGTGGTTGATATGGAAGGTGAACTAATTAGTGCTTTAGAAGAGATTGACAGACTCAAACTTAAGAAGAGAAAACAAAAACAATTGTTGATGCAGTTTGAAAAGAATGGTAAAAAACCTGATGAAGACTTTGCCCTGCTAAAAGTGGAGTTAGAAGAGGCAAAGAAAATAGAGGACACTCTAAAACAACAATTATTAGAGAAGAAGCCAAGATGTGAAGCCTTGGAAGAAGAGGCAGTAAAAACCAGAAAAGAGATGGAGATGTTTAAAGCATTGTATCTCCAAAATCTTCCAAGCATTAAAGCCTCAACAAAACTAAACAACATTCTGAGCAAACAAAGATCTCCTTTGTTGAAGACTGGTTTAGGCTATGTAAGTGGTTCAAGCAACAAACAAATAGAAAACAAAGGGCCAGTAAAGATGATCAAGTTCCAAGTCAGTAAACAATCAGACCATGTGAGTACTCTGCCACCAAAATCTAATAAAGACAAGATGATCCCAAATAAATAAATAAATAAATAAATAAATAAATAAAGATATCAGAAGATGGAGCAACAAATTCCAAGAAGAAGGCCATCCTTCATGTACCAAAATTTCTTCCATGGTTACTGTTTTTACTTCTCTAATTTTGGTCATAAGATTGCAAATTGTCAAATTAAGTTTAGAGACATGTAATTGAGGAGATCAAGAAATAAACAATCTTTGCAACATAGAACTAAACAACCAATGAGTATACAAAGTTGCACCAATCACTTTGACCTATTGAACAATGAGCTCGAATGCTATAACTGTCATAATTTCGGCCACAAAGTTGCAAACTGCCATCTAAAGAATTACAAAGAAGATCCAAGGATAAAACCCTTAGCTAGAAATGCCAGCACATGGAAAAGAAAGATAGTGAAAAATGTGGTCTAGTATTTTCAGCTCAAAGAAAAAAGAACCCATGGTATATTGACAATGGATGTTCCAAACACATGATTAGAGACAAGAGTAAGTTTTTGTCTCTAAGTGAAAGCAAATCAGGAAATGTAACCTTTGGAAATGATGCACCAGGAAAAATCAAAGGTAAAGGTATGGTAAGTCTAAGTAATGGCAAAAGGAAAGCTCAAGATGTGTTGTTTGTAGATGGCCTGAAACATAATCTGCTTAGTGTCAGTCAAGTTTGTGACAGAGGATGTAAAGTTGTTTTCACTTCTAAAGATTGTAAAATACAATCTGTGAATTCAAGACAGTTGATTGCAAAAGGCATAAGAACAGAAAACAATGTCTAAGTAGAAAAAGGAGAATGTCACTTAAGAAAGTATGATGAAAGATGGTTATGGCATAGGAGACTTGGACACCTAAATTTTGATCATCTAATCAAACTTAGAAACAATAGGGCAGTAAAAGATCTTCCAAAAATATCAAATCCATATGATTCTGTATGCAAACCTTGCCAAATAGGAAAGCTCACTTGGACACAGTCTAAATCTAAGAAATTTGCATCAACAGAGAAACCTCTTCAGTTAGTACATATGGATTTATGTGGACCATCAAGAAAGGAAGGTACAGGAAAAGAAAATCACTTCATGTTGATTATTGATGATTATTCTAGACTTACATGGGTTGCCTTTCTGAAAGAAAAATCTGAAGCATTTGAAAAATTCAAAGTGTTTAAGGCTCTGATTGAGAATCAAATAGGAAAAAGATTGAAGGTAGTAAGGTTTGATAGAGGAGGAGAGTTTAGTTCAAGGGACTTCAAAGAGTTTTGTGATAAACATGGGATCGAAAGAGAGTATACTATTCCAAGTACTCCACAAGAAAATGGAGCAGTTGAGAGACATAATAGATCAGTTCATCAGATGGAAAGATCAATGATGAATGAAATGAATATTGCCCAAACATATTGGGTAGAAGAAATTCATACAGCTGTACATATTCTTAATAAATCTCATCTCAGGCCACAAAGTGACGAGACTCCTTATGAACTATGGTTTGGAAGACCTGCTTCAATAAAGCATTTTAAAGTCTTTGGGAGTAAGTGTTATATCAAGAACAATGATGAAAATATTGGCAAATATGATGACAGGGATGATGAAGGTATCTTCTTAGGGTATGCTACAAATAGTAAAGGATATAGATGCTATAATAAGAGGCTGCATAAATTGGTTGATTGTATTGACATAAAAGTTGATGAAGAAAT
>ML779563.1:941511-980148 GCA_009831015.1 Picea engelmannii
TTTTTGTTTTTCCAATTCTTGTATTCTAGCCTCCATTTTTTGCAACCGCATCTTGAACCCTAATATTTTATTCTCTATCTATATCTGAATATTGTCTTCTAACAATCTAAATTTGGTATCAAACATTGCCTCTAATTTTGTTTGGAGTTTCACATATCTCTACTCTCATTTTCTCTAATGAATCTATATGTTCATAAAAACTTTCTAAGCCAACTTTGCTAGTCCTCCCTTTAATATTAACAACTTATCTTAACCATAGACAACAACCATGCAATTTAATATTTTTTATATACACAACACTTAGTATACTTATTATATGAAATACACTAAAATAAATCAATAAGTGTAAATATGATTATTCAAAACCCTCTTTGGTTTAAGATATCATGTGAAAGGTTAGAGGTGACGATTTTGAGAGTCTTTGCTCCCCCGACGATTTTGAGAGTCGAGTTAGGGTTTCCCTGCGGGCTCTGCGGCTAGGTTTCACTAGCTGCAACCATGGTCTCCTTGGTGTTGCGCGGGCTATGACCCTTCCAGAGTGAGTGAGCAAGGGTTTTCGAGAGCTAGAGGACGACAATGGAGGAGGTATCGATCCCAACGGACACGTATCTGCGGAAGGATGCAGACACTTGGTGGCGACGTCCAGGGGTCGAGGCGACAAATAGGGACCATGTTTCAGTTTCACTCCCCCAGCCTGCGACTTCCTGTTTTGGCGAGGATCTATTTTCTTACCAGTGTTGTTTTATCTAGTGTTTGAGGGCACGTTTTCGGGGGTGTGTTTGGTGATTAATGCCGGAGTTTTGCGGTGGAGGTGGCTTCGAGGTTTGGTTGTGGCTGGTTTTTTGTACTCTCTTCGATTTTCTAGCCCTCTTGTCCTCTTCCTCCTTGGCTTGAAGAGGCTTTGGACCAGAGCTTTGAGGTCCACTGGGGGCGTGCAATGTTTTTGGTTAACACTTTGAGGTCCTTCGAGGGAGAGCGATGTTTGGGTAAACACTTCGAGGTCCTTTGGGGGTGTGCGGTTTCTGGTTTTAACTTCTTTTCTGGTTCTTGTTGGGGTTTTTAGCCCTGCTTTGTTTCTTCAATACAATCTGTGTGCTGGTTTTGGTGTCTTTCTGAGAATGTTTGTGATTTTGTTTATGAGCATGGTCTTTGAATTTGTACTGCTTTGAATTTCTATGGGATCATAAGATGTAAAAAAATTATATTTTCATTAATATAATTGAGCTAATTTCTACTGAAAAGACTAAAAATATAAACTAGATAAACATTTTTAAATAATATGCAAAACACTTAATCATTCTTCTTTAAGTGAGATATTGAAATATTGTTTAAGGGACATAAATATACTTTAATTTGTAATTTCAAAGGTGATATGATTTAGTTTTAAAAAGGTGATATGATTTATATTTAAGTACATTTTATTTCTTTAAATGGTAAGTTACGTTTTGTTTTGTGGGGTATTTATTTTGCTAAATTATTTGAGAACTCCATTTCACTTACTTTTTTAATAATGTGATGTTTAAGTAGGGATTATTATAATAAGAATGGAATTTCATTTTTTTCACTTTGTATTTTTATCCGTGAATAAAAGTCTTGTGATAAGAGAAAGATATTTTAAAAAATAGTATAGTAAAATGAAGATGTGCACTGAATGTATATCTTTACTTTTAAAAGGATAATAATAAATTAAAATATATTTCTATATTATTATTTATAATATTATATATAATAAAATAATATATATTAAATAAATAATAAAATAAAATAATATATATTAAATAAATAATAAAATAAAATTATAATTTGTTTTTAATGAAAAATGGATAATAAAATAAATATATATATTAAAATAGTATATACAATAAAATGATATCTACTACCTCGGGGGTAGCTCAATTGATAAATGCCGTGAAAATGAAGTTTCATGAGGTTTTGAGTTCAATTCCCCCGACTTACGTGTAACGCGAGCACGTGCCCAACTAGTTGTTGATTATTTATATATCTAATAAATAATATTATGTAAAATAAAATCATATATATATATATATATATATATATATATATATATATATATATATATATATATATATATATATATAATAAAATAATGAGAATATTTTATTAGATTTATAAAAATTGTGAATTCTAACTTTACATTGTGATAAATATATTTTTAATATAAGAGTGTTAAACTTAGTAAATTCACATATATAATAAAAAATTATAATTGTTACACTTTAAATTAAAATTATTATCATAAAAATAGATTGTTTTAACTAAACAATTAAGAGCCATGAGGTGTTAAGTCCTTGTGTTTATCATGATTTGTTTGTGATAGGGTTTAATTCCTTAATTGTTTTAATCTTGTATATAGATCACTTTTCTTAGTTGTTCTCTTTGCAAACAACGTTGCTCATAGTTATCACATTACTAACACAGATGGATGCCATGTAATGCATTGTGTGCAACTTGACATTTGTTGTTCTCTTTGCAAACAACGTTGCTCATAGTTATCACATTACTAACATAGATGGATGCCATGTAATGCATTGTGTGCAACTCGACATTTGTTTTGTGCTTACCTTGCATGCCCAGATGTCACAAACTTCCTTGAAGGTCATGTCGTTGGGTTTGAGTTGATATTTGTTTACTTTAGGAAACATCTGGCTATCACCATTTGCAACACCGATCTACATTTATATTTCATGTAACACACTACCCAAAGATTGATGCAATGCAACTCCCTTTTTGAAGCCTGATATGTTTATCAGAGAGATAATTAACCAAAGTTTAATAAGCCATGTGTAGAATTTCCAATCAAACCTTTGCTTGGACTTCTTGTTTCTCTCATTCAGTCCTCCATGATGAATAAATTTTGAGATGATTTCCTCCCCTACAACATACTCTTTCACATAAATTCTATACTAGACCAACCTATTGAAATGCAAATAGGTGGCAAACAAATCACTTTATCCATTTAGTGCCAAAGGTAAACTACTTCTCTCTTTGGGATTGTCTTTGCTTTAAGGGGTTATGAATCATTGGTATCCAATACTAGATTTGGATTTGTTTTTGGATCTAATTATGTAGGTTTTCACAATTAATCATAATGTAGATAAATTTTCTATAAGTTTTATTTAGAAAATTTATTTACATTTGCTTTTGGATTTGGAATTGGAGATGTTAGTTGGGATGCTTCAATTGGTCTATCTGGATTCAATTTCTTTCTTATAATGCTTTCCAAAATTAGGAACCATGATGAAACTAAATTCCATACATATAGGGTTGGTTCAACGATAGATTTGCAGTTACTATGTGCAGGTGGTAGCACTTAAATTGATAGAAATGAAGGTGGTATGCACAATTATATATTAGTAAGCCCACCCCTACTATTATGAATTTCAAGAGATGGTCAGAATTGGTTGAGCTTATTATCATTCTAGTACTATCATTGACATTAACATGAGAAGCATAGGTAGCTAGAGAAGTAAGACCCACAACATATATGGTTCTAGGGCCAAAGATAGCCTTAACCTGCGCTAAGTCATGAAAGCAAGTTGATAGTGCATGTCAATTCTCATGTATGTAGGACAACTACCATGAACCAGGTAGGGTAGATATAGGATCAATGTGCATATACAATAGAATCTAGGTAGGGTGGTTGCTTCTTAGAACCAACAACAACCTTTCAAGTCAATCACCATTAAGTAAAGGATAAATAAGGGCAAATTGAAAAGCACGACCTACATAAGTGAAGCAAATGAACCGCCAATAGATAATTCTGTCAAATAACTCATCGACCTAGCAAAAAAATGAGTGAGAAACATATATAAAGGCGTATAAGGTGGCAAGGTAAATAAATACATAGGTAATAATGTCCTTGAAAGATCGAGATAAAAAACCATAGCCAAGGCATCTAAGGATCAATATAAATTCCTTAAAGGACCTAAGTAAGTCTCTTCTTGAACCCTTGAAGGACTCACAATTGAGCCGAATACAAGCACATAACTATTGGGGAAATCAAGGTTGTCTTCACAATTCACCCACAAAAATGGAACATCTCTATTGCCATGGAAAGAAAGAGCGGGATCAGGCTTGTTCAACTTGTAGCCTAAACTCCTACAATTTTGTAAAGGATGAGAAAATTTTCAAGTTATTTGTCGCCAAAAAGATGCACAACCTCTTCAATAGTAGGGTAGGGAAAGTAGCTCTGCTTATCCGCCCCCAAGAAGATCATCAACAACATAATCAATATCTGAGCTCTTCCATACCTTCATAATTCTTTCAAGTTATGAAGACATGTGTGACAACTTCCTCATATGTGTGGTGGCTTCTATTCAAGTTATTAAGACATGTGTGACAACTTCCAAATATGTTAGGCAACTTAAGAAACACAATTGTTATGAAAAATAGTAACCACAACACATAACCTTCATCGCCCAAAAAGTAATACACCAAGTTCTTATATAAATTGAGAATGATAAAATAGATCATAATAAAAAAATGTTATAGAAACAAAATTAAACCAATAAGTAAGTAACATTAGTTGATATCCCAAATCTATAATAAATGATATTCACAATCTAGTCATCTATATCTTCAAACCATAGATTTAAAGAAAAATATGCACTTTACACATTAATTGACCTCGATATAAAACCATGGAAAAAATATTAATATATCGTATTGATGTAAAGAAAGTATTAATGTAAATAAAACACTTTAAACATTTGAAACAAAAACTTAAAATAAATACACAATAAATGTTTTGCATTGCATGCAAATTAATCAAAATTACAACAAGCTCATTATTGCACCTTAACTTACATAAAAAGATAAATAGACGTATAAAGTTGGCACCGTTTTTCACACATGTGAAAGTACAAGGAAGTACATATATTAATTCGACCATCATTTGGATCAACATGAAAAAATGTAAATATGAGTAGTATGAACTTTATGGTAAATCAACATTTGAAAGACTTAATAGATTGCTTCCTACATGAATTCAAGTATAAAACAAGTCCTAGAATTGAATAATAATCACAGTTAGTATGTTTCATACTTTACGAGCTTATTGATGCAATCGATACAATGGTGTGTACTATTCCTAAACATGATGATCACGTAGTTTAGATATATTTTTATGGTGGGATAAACTCAATGTAAATAATGAATAATACAATATATAATAATTATAAAATAAAATTTGTTTGTTTGTTTTTTTTGTTGGGTAATTCTCTTATTTTATTTTATTTTGAGGATGGTATTGAGTATAAAGTAGACGACATAAATTTAGTGTGTCTAACTATATAGAAATCAAATAAAAAACTTGCACAATACACTCAATTAATGACAATATCTTAATTATATACCATCTTTCTTAAATGTATAATTATAACTCATCTTAAGAATAATAAATGAAGTAGTAAATAAATTGGTTAATATAAAAGTATATCTAAATTGATTTAATAGATGAAGGTATACCCTCCCCATTATTTCATAACTAAGGGATACGATTTTTTGAAAAACAACTAAAAGTTGAAGTAACAAAAACAACTTAACCTTAAAAGAAAGTGAATAAAAAATACATGCAATTCTTCTCGATATTACATGGGAAACAATGAAATCATTCCAATTCCATATCTATGAGGAAAGATAAGAAAAAATATAAATCACATGGAAAGTGGAATTTGAATAAAACAATTTTTATGTAAAATTACTTATTACAAGTTACAGTAATTGGTACAAGGGAAGCCTTGGATCAGCTTAAGAATGCTTTTACGATCATTTTCGTCAAGTTGTCTGAAGGTTTTAGGTACTTGGGATATTTCATAAAAGCGGAGAGATCAACATTTGAATATTGGAGATGGCTTATTACAAAATTTGAAAACAGGATCAGTCACTGGTGCAACGGCTGGTTATCTCTTGGTGGCCATTGCACTCTAGTAAGGGCGGTTTTAGAATCTCAGTTTGTGTACTGGATGGCCTTAGCGGCGATTCTGGCTTTTGTGCTCTCTAAGATTCAGTTATTGGTCTTTGACTTCCTCTGGTCGGGTGGCGACTCTACACAACATTATCATCTCGTTGATTGGGAGTTGATTTCCAAACCGAAGTTTGTAGGAGGCTAGGGCCTTAGGAATATTTTCCATTTCAATCGAGCCTTGGCCGCAAATTCCTTGTGGTGGGTGTTAATGAAAGATGGTATATTGCACAAGGTGATTAAGGATAAGTATATTCCCTATGTATCTGTTGCAACCTGGCTTAGATCGGCTACAATAATTCGACCACTGGCTTCACAGACTTGGAAAAATTTGTTGAAGTCGCTTCCACTCATCACCCACTGGCTAAGTTGGAACCCAAGTAATGGGCACTCGGTATTGATTGGATTAGAAAAGATCCTAGGCATTGGTGATTCCTCGTTACTATCCTAGGAACTTCTGTTGGCCTTAAAGTTAAAAGATATTCGTTACCTTTATCAAGCCAGAGCTCTGTCTTCATCGGGGTTCATAATAGATCAATGGATAAGCAGTTTAGACTTGGGATTATCAGGGAACTTGAATTTTGAGTGGTCCTCCTTTTGTAAGTCTCTTGTTATTTCTGGTATACATCTCCAGCCTAGAGACATCATTCTACTTTGGACTAGTGGCGACCAGTCGGGTATTCTCATTGTTAAAAATGTATATAACACTTTGACAAAGAAAATTTGGCCACACCAGATTGTTGGGTGGAGGAAACAACTGTGGTTGTGGGTTCTTCCATACAAAATCAAACTGTTCACTTGGTTGGTAGTGGATAGTAAAATTTTATCTTGGGAAAACCTTTAGAAAAGAGGCTGGAATGGCCCTAGTATTTTCCCATTATGTTCGATGGATTTTGAGTTGGGGTTACACTTGTTTGTTCACTGCACTTTTTCTCAAAAACTTTGGCAGTTTTTAACTACATCCTATAGTCTAAGTTCATCCTAGGGTGGCAACTCTATTTCTAATTGTTTTGACACTTGGTTGAAACTAGAGAAGGTTTATAATTTTCTTCCCTTGTTGGTCTGTTGGTTTATCTGGCTGGAATGAAATTTGTGCATATTTGATTCTCGTACTCCCTCCTTACAAGGGGTTGCTCTTAAACTTTCAGAGTTTTGGAAAACGCTTTTGGAAGGAGGCCTCAAAAAAGGAAGAGTCCCAGGTTTAAAAAGACACCTGTTATAACTTTGGTTTATGTAGCATGGTTTGATGGAGTGGCCCAAGAAAATGGGCTCTTGAGTGGGGCTGGGGGAATTATAAAGCAATATGGAAATATTTATTATAGGTGGAATCTAAACTGTGGACCAAGCACAGACACTCGGACCGAGCTTCTGGGAGTGTGGGCATCTTTAATCTTGGCTACCCGATTGGACATTGATCAACTACAAGTCTTGGGAGACTCAAAAATCATGATAGATTGGTTGAATAATAGGGGAACTCTTCAAGTCTCTTCACTGATGGGTTGGTTGGATCAGATTCGAGAATTAAAAATTTCTTTCAACAACATCAGTTTTGCTCACATCTATAGGGAGGAAAATGGGGAGGCGGGCACCTTATAAAAAAAAAGCGCTGCAAATGCCAGAAGGAAAGATCTAATACAACAAATAGATTGATGGTCACGAGGGCCCCACTCACTTTATCCATCTCTATTTGTGACTGGTTTTAAATCTAATTTTGGTAGTTTTGCTATTTAGCAGGTCTGGGGTGACTCCCCTGCTCCAATTTTATATGTATCTTTATGATTTTGATGAAGCTATGTGTGAAGTTTTGTATATTATTAAAGCACTTGAAGGTTTATTGTGAAATAATTTATTTGGTAGTGTCGTTTAGAGATGGATACAAACTTACAGTTATATGTATTGTTTTGAGAACAACATATATTTTAATATATTGAGAAATTTTCTGCTCGAAAAAAAAGTTACAGTAATTAGTTTATTATTATTAGGCTATTCAATTTACTAAGAGTGTGAATCATATAAACCATATTATCACATAAAAAAATGCAATTTAAAAATAGTTAATTGAATTAATTATGTATTCAAAAAATGAAAGTTCATACAACATGTTTGGAATGTTTATAATGTTTTTAGATATAAGTTGTATTTGAATTCAAAAATATCATAATATATGGGAGGATGAGGTAAGATATTTTTTGTGATATAAGTTATATGGCAAGAATATCAATCTTGTGGAACTGGTACAACTTTACTTACTAGTACAACCTTTCAATCTAAGTAGTACAATCACTGGTTAGAATTGATACAACTTTATTGGTACAATCTAATAGAAATTAGTACAATCACTGGTAAGAATTGATATAACCTAATAGGAACTAGTACAATCTGATAGGAATTGGTACAACCTTATCGCTTAAGGTTATCATCTATAAGTGTAATTATAGTTAATAAAATTAATCATATATTTAAAAAATGATATTTATACAACATATTTAAATAGTCATAATGGTTATAGATATAAGTTGTGTTTGAATTCAAAAAATATCATAATATATATTTGATATATGCTTTATAATTATAATTATGTGTATTATAGTTAATTATTTTTATTTATAATTTCTTGTTTATTTATTAATGATTATAAAAAAAGTTGTTATCTTTTCTTCTTAAATTCAAATCCCACTTTGTAACATGTTTATTTTTAATAAATTAATTCTTAATAAATTATATATAATCAATTCATAAATTACTAACCTAACAATTATGCCATAAAAATTTTAAATTTTATTTTAAATATTAAAGAAAATAATTTCTAAAAAAATAAATATTAAATATATATATAAATCAAATATTAAATATATATATAAATCAATGACACTACACTTCATTATCAACTTTTAAAAAGTTTAATAGAATGCTTCCTTCATGAAATCATTTATAAAACAACTCCTAAATGTGAATACTAATCACAATTGTTATGTTACAACATTCTTTATGAGTCTACTTGATGCAATGGGGTATCCTAATCCCTAACCATGATTATCATATAGTTTAGGGTATATCTTTGTGGTGGGATTATATAATTATTTTATTTTTAAGAAGTGTGTGGGTGTGGACTGTACAAATGTGGATAATAATTATGATATAAAGATCATTTACAAGATAATGTTTGTATTAATTTTTTTTATTAATTTGGAAATTGGTTTTGAAATGTAATTTTGTTTTAACTTTTTTAAAATAGTGGTATTGCTTTTTACTAGTTTTTAACATTAAGAGTAATATGAATATCATGTTTTAAATATTTTTTCACCTTTTTACTATTATCTATGTGATGTATTACGTCTTATTATTAAAATAATATCATATTCTTGAAATGATTTGCTATGAATAAGTAACGTTAATGGAAACAACTTATGTAATATGGTGATTTTTTTTTTTATATGTAAATGCTTTTGATCAATGGGAAGCTATAAATATCGACTTTGCATTAGCATAATACAAATACTCATTTCAATATGTGGGTAAGTACAATGTGCCCAATTGCATATGGGGGAGAGATTTGAATCATGCATCTCTAAGACTAAAAACTTTACCAATTGAACATGGGACATCCATTAAAGTTTATGCAGGTCTTAAGGGGATCATGGGGTAAGATTTGGTCCACATTTATGTATTGACATGTAGCTATGTGTGCCTCACACATTTCATCACTTTCTCTTGGTGGTCCTATGACTACCTTAAGGTCTTAGATAAATATGTTATTTGGAAAGCCTTCATGAGGTGGGATTTGACCCACTTATGTATGTGTGCAAGTAGCATTGTGCATGCCTCACACATTTGAAAACTACTTCTAAATTTTCGCATGAATATCTTAAAGTGCTAAATAAAACCCTCATGGAAAATGAAACCTTGATTAATGGTGAAAAATTCATCATTCTGCACCACTATTTCCAAGCCCTTTGGGCTATGTAAGATGACAAACTTGTTATAGGTTCAGTAAGGGGAGGGAGAGGAAGGGGTTATGGGGAACAAAATCACTTGTTTTGTTTAGTTCATATCAAGGATTGGGGGAGGGGGGAGCATAATATAATCATTTTCTTTAACTAACTTAAATCAAGGGCTTAAGGGAGCAGATGGATTTTAAATATTAGAAGCCTAAGATAAGGGGAAACATAATCAATTGTGGAAATCATGAGTTGGTTGGGGTCAACAAATCACTTCTTCTATCCTAGATCAAAGATATTTCTCATAGGTCATGGTGTCCAAAATCTTACTAACTTGGAGTAACAACATAAAATTAGTGGTCTCACATACTAGCACCAACTATCTTGCATTAATCAAATATTCATTAAGACACAACGATGATAGAACCAACACATAGACATGAATCCATTATTTACTCATGTATTAATTGTCTAAGTACATAATTTACAAACATAATTGTATCTTATGGCCTATCCTGTCTAATTGTTTAGATTTGGATATGCAAATTGATCAGTTAACCTCTAATATTTATTTGCTAGTTATTTATTTCTTGGGATAACTTTTAGTGTTCAATTTTGATCTTCATACTCTCATACATGACCTTTCATCTTCCTTCCACCTTTTCACTTATATACCTTTTGTAGTAAACCTTGATAAATAAAAGATAAGATATAAACCTTTAATTTGAGAATAAACCCTTAACTTCAAATATTAAAATGTGTCCAAAGAGTTGACAACACAAGAATATAGAGAGAATCTTTAATGTAGGGTAATGCCATCAAATACTCCTTATGAAAGGAATCACTCCACAAGCCATGTTTTATACAATAAAATATTATACATCCAACATATCTAATATAATGATACTCATTTGTATTTATACATTCTCATGAGCATTCATAGGGATCTACGCGAACTACACCTCATTATTATATTCATTTCATTTAACTACCTAGTAGCCCTATTTACTACCCACCAACTATCAAGTGAGCCCATTCCATGGTTATGACCACACTAGATTCATTATCGCCTTTTGGGTACCTCCCTAGGTAGCACATATTATCTTCCCTAGACACATTACACCTTTCATCATCTTTCCACCTTTTAAATCAAACCTCTATATCATGTTGTTTTCTATCCACTTCATTTTCCTCATTGACTTATATTTCAACATGCTCTCTCCAAAATTGCATATGATTATTATCTATTCACTACTTCTAATTATCTCTATATGTACATATTATCACTTATAAGATAAACCATCCATACTTGTTAACCTAATTTCATTTCCTTTATACATACATTATCTATTTTTTACAATTTTTTTAATCAAATCTTAATGAAAAATGAAATTACTTATTTAATTAAAAAAAACAAAAATATCAAAAATATTGATTTTAAAAGATCAATCCTCCTAAAATAAGATCTCAGGGACTCTTTCCTCTTAAAATAAGGTCTCAATGACTCTTTGATCTTAATAACCTATATAAAAAATGCTTCAAATATCAAGTGGGAAATGTATGTAATTATTTGTTTGATTCAGAAATAATCATTTTCAAAATTCCTCATATTAAGTGGGAAATGTATGTAATTATTTGTTTGATTTAGAAATGTTCATTTTCAAAATTCTTTTTATAACATGGTCTAGAATGACCTTGTTTGGTCTTTGATGTGGAAGTAAGGTCCCAAATAACCTTATTTGGTTTTTTTATGGGGATTGAGGTCGCCTTGTTTGGTCATTCTTGAGGAAGGGAAAATGTAATTTTTTGTTTGATTTAGAGAGATAAAGTTTAAAATGACCTTATTTAGTCTTATAAACCATAAGAAGGTTTTAAAGAGAGCTTAGGGAATGAAAATGGAAAGTACCAAAGTATTTATTTTATTAAATTAAACTTTATTTTGTCATCTCGAGAAAACATAACAAAGTGAGCACAAGGAGGGCCCTTTGTAACTTAGGGAAAAGGTCATTAGACTTTATATCTAAAATATAGGGGAGTTATTAATAATATGGTGGAGGGAGTTACAACGAGAATTCAATAAACTTTATGATCAAAATATAAGGTATTTTACCAATAATATGGTTGATGGAGTTAAACGGGAAGTCATTAGAAAGGGGAGTTTATAATAATATAGTTAAGGTTACAATATTGAAAAAATATGGTACATAAATATGGATATGAAAATTAAATAAGGGAATTTCAAAATAATAATAAAAAATAAAATTTTTTGGTAAAAATGAATTTCATTTTCAATTTAGAGGTTGGCTAACCATTTTAAAGAGGTATTTCTCATCGTATCATCTTTCAAAGATGTATATATGTAATAAATATTAAAGAAAATGAATGAAAGAATATGAAAATTAACCAATATAAGCACAAATATAAACTAAATCTAAGATATGAAATAAATGAAGAGAATTACCTACATCAATCCCAAATTCCTTAAATGTTGATGTACACACCTTTATTTTTTTTTTAAAAACATGTGCTAATGTAGAAGATACAATTCAAATTAAAAGAAAGCAAGCAAGAAGCACAAGTGATCATTTTCAATCTACATATTACATCACATGAAGAAAAACAAAAATCACTCCAATTGTTGTCTATAAGGAAGAATAAGTTGAAATGTGAATCACATAAAAAGAGGAGTCCCAACATGTTAAAATTTTGTATAAAGTTGTTTGCTACTAGTTATTTATGATCAATCAATGCTAATTATTAGACTACTCAATTTATTAAATATGCTATTCTTATAATATTGGATAAATAATTATATATTAATTAAATATATAGTTATTATCTCATTTAAAGTCATAATTTTATACATCCAAAATCTTAAAATAAAATTAAAAATTTAACAACAATGACATATATCCACCCTTCACCTTATCCTCACCCTCATCTTTATAAAATAGAAGGGAGATAAAAAATGTAAATATACATTTATTAATATAACTAACATTAAAATGTACATTAAAATAAAATAAGATGAAAAATAAATATACCTTATAAATAAAATATGAAAATATACATAAAAATAAGATAAAGATGAAAATGTACATAAAAATAAATGTGATATTGATATATATTAAAATTACATACTTCATTTTATCATAATTTTTTGTTAACAATAATTTACAATTAATGGTATTATAAATTTTGCTTAACAATTAATAGTATATGGTATCATAAATTTTGTTTAACAATTAATATAATTAATGGTATAGAAAATAAGATAGAAAGCATTTCAAATTAATAATAATAATAATAATCTATTTATAAGGTTACGGTCAAGCCAACACACCAAATTGGTGTATGAGATCCCCTTGTTTGTGGGACAAGGGACCCCCTCCGCCCAACAATTTGACTAGAAGGTTACATACCCTACCTCCCTCTGAATTTGAACCTATAAAAAGAGTTACATGTGGAGAAAAAAATAGAAGAAACAATCTCTTATAAAAGTATAGAAAGTATTCACTATCTATAATTTAATTTGACTCAACATGAAAAAATATGGATACAATCACCATTTACATAATGAAGTACTTTATAATCATAATGAATGATAATAAAAAATTGAATAGATTGTTTCATTGACAAGTTCAACAAGGATGCAATGGTTTATCCATGACTATTATTATAGGTTTATCAATGATTATTATATAGTGTAGTTGTATATTTTAATGGTAGGATTTTATTTCATATTAATAATTATTGTATTTATTACATATATTGTAAATAATATACTATGTATATATGTTGTAAATAATATACAAATAAAAATTATAATTATAAAGTAATAATGTTTTTATTTTTATTTTTATTTTAAATTATAAAATAATAATGTTTTTTTTTAAATGGTTTATATATATATATATATATATATATATATATATATATATATAAGTTTTTACAATAAAATATATTGTTGAGAATATTAAACCAACTAAATTTTGATTTAAAAATATTTTAATAATAAATTTTTATTTTTATTTTCAATCATAAATTTTTTATGAAAATTGTAATTGTTGAATTCATTAATTAGATAATTAGATAAGATAAATGCATTTTAACTACAAACATGCTAACTAAAATAAATGTATTTTAACTATGAGCATGCTAAATACCCATGTAAACATTCTTTATTGAGTTGAGTAATTTTTTTACAATCATAATTAAATGGTAATCAATTTTAACCATACTTAAAAAAAAAAAAAATCCATTAATGAGTTGACGGAGATAAACATAAAACTATATTATCATCACAAATTTAAAAATTAAGAGATATGAGAAGCAATCTATGCAAATGATAATATTAGTGATTTTTTTTTGGAGAGATCACAAAAAAGTAAACTAGAATTTATTAAAATTGTAATGAAGTTCTTTCATTTAAGTTTTACTAATACATCCTTTATAAATTTTTGATTATTTATATAAATTTTACATAAAATTTTGAATTTTAATTATTTATAAAAAAATATTAAAAGAATAGTAAAAGAAATGTGAATTTTATTTTAATAAAAAATTTCAAAATATAGATAGAATTGAATGTTTCCATATTAATGCTCTTATATACTATATAATGCTCTTTCCCATATTAAATATTTTTCATTGAGTGTCACACTTTTTTTAGAAAAAATAAAAAAATAAAAAAGAATATGTGTAATTATTTATTGTTTCTTTTACTAGATGCCTTAAAATTTTGCTAACACTCTATCATCAAAATGCCTATATTTCTTTTTCATTTCCATGCTTGACTTGTTTACTCACCTCTATAATGCTTCTTCATTTCCACCATTTTTTTGGGTCCAAACCAATCAATCTCATCCTCATATTTAATGTAAAAAATAGGCATTGTAATAGCATTGTAAAAAATAGGCATTGTAATAGCAACCAAAAACCTCACCAGAATAAATAGATTAATTGCAAGCTATTGGATATCCAAACAAATGCTTATGTTGCACTTTCTAAGACAAAAAAAAATTTAATATTTCTTCTTACTCATTAAAAAGAAAATGGCACAAACAATTGTTCATTACCACAACCCATAAGCATCCAATAACTTGTATCGATGGCTTATGGGTTAAGTTGGATTAAGATGGGGTCCATGTCCACAAAACATTACACAAATTTAGAGGTGGGAGTTCAATAAGTACATATATTACTAGTATATTTGTTTTGCGTATCTCCCTAATGATGTCGTATACAATGTGTGACAAATGATTGGATTAACTTTTAGAGTAGATTGTGGCATTGGGAACTATTTATTAGAAACCCTGATCTTTGGAATATTAGTAATAACTCTTAGAGATAAGTTCATTAGAATAGAATAAGGGTGTATGTTGATTTGACGATGAGTGCAGAAAAACACGACCACCATGTAAATAATGAGAACACAACAAATGAGAGTAAGCAAATGATACTTGATGCACTCCAACAACACAACATCCATAATAGTGTGGCTAGACTTATGGACATAGTTATTGCCTTATCTCCACATTAATGTATCAAATTTTATTAATTCAGTGGCAGGACTTTTAATTTGGAAGGAGTTTTTTGTCCCACAAATAAGGGATTTTATACATCAATTTAGTGTCTAATTAGACCGTGACCTTAAAAATGGATTATTATTATTATTATTATTTATATAGCACTAACTACCATACATTTAAACATTCATTTATACGTAACAATATTAAATCACCACATAATGATGAGCAATAATCTATTTATATATTAATTTTTAAAATACACAATTAACATATATTTGGCTATTGACATACGATCTCTAATACTTTAGAAATGACTTTATGATTAAATTAGTTAAGCCCCTAATCTTCATTCTCTAACTATTTGATCTTTTTGTTGATTATTCAACATTTGATTTTGTTTTTTATATTCTCATTACGACTCTTCATCTTCTTTGATGTTTTTCATTGTTATATTACTAAATACACTCCTTCGCCTTTAGATCATGTTGTTGTTTTCTATGCACTCCAGTATCTTGATATCGATTCTCATTAACTTATCATTATTTTTGGGATTAATTACGTCTTGCATTTAATACTCAAATCACTCACTATGATTCATCTTCCCCGATAGTCATTCAATGATGATCAATTTCTCATAATCTTCAATATTTGATTACCATTCATCGCATTACATGATATTTATAAGAGGGAAGAAGTGATCTTGAAACTAGCAAAACAAATTACAAAGCGTCAATTGTCACCTCTGAAACTTGCAACCACTGACCAGAACTCCCTAAGAAGGTCACCCCTTATCTATCAACACACTTCCATTTCTTATGTTTGCCTTCTCAAACCACATCTTAATCTTTTTGGACACACTCTCCAAAATCACGTGTTCTTCAAACTGCTTACTGCTTCTTGATATCTCAATGCATACACACCTTGCCACTCCCTTATGAAACCATCCATAATTACTGCGAGGCTTTAGTTCTTGTTTTTTAGACATGCATTGTTTACTCTCTTAGAATTTTTTGGAATTCTTCCAAGTAAAGTGAGCAGTGGAGCTACATAGCGAGCAATGGATGTTATCAGACAAATCAGTAAGTGCGGACACAAACTGATCTCCCTAGTTTCACCTCGAAACTAGAACAACACAAGACAATATACTAAACTTTCCTTAGATTTCAAATATCAAATAAGAAGAGGATCCAAAACATACCTTTAAATGTTGTAGACCTGACCTCGCCAATGTGATCCCAGCTTCGTCGTAAGGCTTATGGAGAAGTATCTGCAAAGAAACACAAGCCAACAAAGACAAGAATAACAGAGTCTATTCAATATGAAACTATGTACGTGATCAAGGAATCATACAATATGGAAAAATAACATTCATATAAGAAATAACAAGTATATCTGTATTAAAGAATGTGGAAGACAGATACAACCAGATGCCTTGATGTTGTCAGGTTCCTTCCAACAATTCCTTGCTTCCCACACACTTCTGCTCCACGGAGTCTGAGACTGTAGATTTGATAGCTACTTATGAGCTCAACTTGACTAAGCGAAACTCAAAGCCACCATAGGCCCAAACATTCCATATGAATTAGCTATAGTTGAAGCTAATCCAAACTCTTGGCTAGACTAATATCTTATTAGCTGAATCTCTTTAACTAAGCTGAAGTTCCAAAAATTATCTAACCATTCCCAAGCTCTTCCAAAAAAGCTATTCTAAAAGATCACTTTCCCCATTAGAGGCCTCCTCCTTTTATAAGATGAAAAGGATAGGGTGAGGAGGTTAGAATTATCTGATGAGATCAGGGATGCGACTCAGATACAAATTGATCGGAGGTCACCTCACCCTTGAAGCTTCTATTCTAGAAGCGTCAAGAAGCTTCTCTTTTTCTTCGTACGGGCGATCGTTGCAGCCTTAACACTGAACAAACTACGACAATGTCACAGGACACTATGGTGCAACCTGCATCGATTCTAGATCGTCACACCCTCAAAGTAGAGAAATGTGCGGCGATCCTTATTTACATGGTTTTTTACAAAGGAAAAGATAATTTCACCTCTCTGGGAAAGTTCATCTTCATTCTTCTTCAGGGATTAAGGCAATTGATCCTTCTAAAGACAAAGGATGGGTGTACATCATTAATGATCATAGGGGTGACAAAAATAATGTGTAACGATAAGCCCCCCAAAGTATGAATTTAGAACAATGTGATAGCTGAAATACTTTGTCGAGTGTGTGTTGGGAACAACAAACACGTCGATTGGAAACCTACCAGCAAACAAGGAAATACAGTACAATAATATATCATCATTGAGGTAGGAATTCCCATACTCATAATAAAAATGACTCAAAGCATAAATGTCGACATGTGTTGGCACATGGGCAGACCCAGGGTTCAACGCTACAACATGGCACCAACGAAACCCTAACTACCGACCCTTTCGGCAACACCTGCGAAGTAGATGAAGTCTCACCCAAGGCAGAGACGGGGGTGGTTGCAGGACTCCAATGTCTGCAACCTTAGTTGGGACATTGGAGTCCTTAACACCTTAACATAGCACTTAGCAATTATAGTTCGTTAATATTCAACCTTAGTTTACAACGCAGCTAAACCCTAACAACAGATCAACCCAGTATTTATACGGATCCAATAGATTCAAGTACTAAGCATACAAACATAGATCAGATCTAACATTCATTCACATTATTCAGCACTAAGCTACCATATTAGATCCTCCTAAACATACATCAAATCTCTAAGAATTCAATCACATAGACAAGAGAACAACCATAAAGTGCATAGTAACCACAACGCAAGATATACGTGGTTCACCCCCACCCTGGGGCTACATCCACCAACTCTTCTTCTTTATTATCTTCTGTCAATCTTCTACATGCACAGAGCCATGATCTCTTACTCCGCAGAGGACAGGATATCTGCGCACCTCACTAGATCCTCCTTCTCTGAAGTACAACACAAAGCCTTCCACAGTCTCTTACAATCACTTGCACTTAGCTTTGCAAGTCTCACACAATGTGCACAAAGAAATTACAATTACCACTTGCACTTAACAATTAGCACTTAGCATCACATACTTGTCCTCCCTTTGATCACATAGATAAAACTCTAGCACTTAGCACACTCTGGCCTCTTCTTACATCACCTAGCTATCTATTTATACATTACAAAATGGGCCTAAACATGGGTAAACCCATGGGCCGACATCCCTATTCCCGTTACATAAGCCCAAAACCCAAAAATCCCTAAAAAGGGGCCGAGATACCGTGATCTCTTATTTGACTTGCGCCCAGTCTTTGACAGCCTATCGAAGTCCCAAAAGTAGGTCAAACATGACCAAGGATCCTCAAAACTTGGTCAAGGGCCAACATGCCCCCAACACTCACCTATGACTCATCCCAAGTCACTTTGGTCTGGGTGGTTGTGCTTCAAAAGCCTTGAGCTTGGCTTGAGTTACTTCGACATGTTGTTGTGCCAGGGTCTCCTACTCAACGAACTCTTGGATGACTGCTTCATTGACAGGTCCCTCTAAACGTTGTTCAACTACAACAACTACTTGTTCCAACTATGTGCCTCGACCTTCAATCTCCTCAAATAGTTGGCAAGATTTTCCTGGACTGGTTGGAGCCTTTGAGTCACTTCCATGACTTTGCTTTGAATGGTGTGGACCTTCTGTTGAGCAGTGCATTATTCTTGGGATCGCTTCATCCTTTCAACTGCTAACAGGAGATTCAACTGCACCTGTACTGTTGTTGCTTGCTGCTTTGCCTCCTGGAGCTGTGACTCCAGTACCTTCAGCTCAATATCTTTAGTGAGTCGCTCATAATTCTGTGTGTTGCGAGCACTTAGATGTTTTCATTCTAGAGCGAATGCTCTGATCCTCTCAACTGCGCTCCGGGCAATGGGTTCTCTTTTATCTCGCACATCCTGCGGGGTACTTGGCACTGTTCGTAGCTCGAGGTCTGCGATTCTCTGTTGAAGCTGTTGGATAGCTTCCGTGAGCTGCTCCACTTGATGTTCCACTGGGTCTTCCTCCTTTTTCTCTAAGCCTGTCACAAAGCGAAGTGCTTTGCTAACTGCTTCTTTTACTCCCGCCTTCTCTGTGAGCAACTGCTCTTTCTCTTCTGGATCTGCACTTTCTCTTCTTCAAATTTAGCTTGGAGGGAAACCATCTCTTGATGTGCAAATCAACGTCGCTCTATGACTACTTTTTGTACTTGCTTTAAAGCCTCTGTGGCCTGTTTGGTTTCTTCTTGTGTGTGACGAAGGCGAGCTTTGGTTGCATCATCTAGTCTACGGAGTTGGGTAGGCTCATGTCCCAACTCAGGTGCTTCTTATGGTGGGGGTGCAGTGGATATTGTGCAGCTGGATTAAAGGGCTTGTTGTACCCCTTTGAGTTCAACCTCGATTCTATCATACATATCCTCCTGCTTCGCTTCATGTTTCTGTAAGATGTCATATGAGGCATCTACTACAACGACGATGATAAAGTCAAAGTCATCTACAGTGAGCATAGTCTGCATCTTAGTCAAGGTGGATCTATATTTCTTCCGGGAAGTGGGTTTCGTGGGAGAAACCTTCATTTTCTTCGAGGGATCAACCTCATCAACAGGGTCCCTAGGTGAAGTTACTTTGCCTTGCTTATGTTGGTCATCTTTTCCATTTGTCTCTTCTACTTTGTCATCACCCCCTCGTCCAGGTGATACTGAAGCAGTTCCTTCTGATGCGCTGCTCAAGTTTTGGACCTGTTCGCTCTTCTTCATTTTGCTGGGTCCAGGAAGATCCTTTGCTTCATGAGTGGTCTCAGGGATGTCGATTAGTTCAGGGTCTGACATTTCTACGGGGTTTGCGTGGATGAGGAGTTTTGGAGACCAGTCCTTGGTGATCTCTTCAAGGTCCTCCTCTGTGAGCTTGTAGTACGGTTGAATCTCTTCTTTGTGCTCATCTGTGCGCATGGTGATATAAATGAAGTGTCGATCTGCGTGAAACTTCATGAGGAATCAAAATCGATGCAGGGTGTTCTACGTCATGCGAGGGACAACTTCTATAGCCCTCTTCAGTTGGAGATAATAGGTATGAAAGACCGCTTTCGACTGCCACTATTTTCCCATATCACTCGAGTACCAAAGCGTGGTGATCTTCGCAGCGAGCGGCTCGAACGACTCAATGTCCAGGAAGGTCGCACCTTCTAGCATTTCCCAAGCGGTAAATGCGATGAGGATGAGGAGCCAACTAAAGTGGAACTCATAGCCCTGATTTTGAGCTTCACGACAGTCTAATTCCAGCTGGTTGACCAAGTACTTCGACCAGTTCATCTGGAGTCCTTCTACACATTTCCCGGCTAGGTCAACAACGAATCCTGTGACTTGTGTAGGTCGGTTCTTCCTCACTATCTTCCCTGCAATCAGCTGGCAGGCCAGATGCACTGCGCCACTCTGAATGGAAGCCACCTTGTAGCCTCGCGTTCCCTTTTCTACATCGTCATAAGTGTCCTTAATTCTCTGTGCCAGGGTGCGGTCGGAAGCCTTCCCTGGGTAGAAGTCTTGCGGGTCATGTCCTTGCATGCTCAATCCGGTGATCATATGGATCAACGTCAGATCGACTGTAATGCATCTTTCTAGCCATAGCTAGCCGCCATGGTAACATGAGAGTAGGAGCTTAACACATGTGTTAACCTCATGGTTCCTTCCAAAGTGTGGGATCTTCATCACATTCAAGAGGGTGGACTGCGCGAGGTTCATAGTCCATGGTTGGGGGATTATTTTCGAGTTCTTCCCCTTCGTCCTAGTCAGATACTTGTAAGGAGAAAGCATGTTGTAATTCTTGTAGTCACCTAGGTTGAAGTCGTTGAACTTCAACATCACGATATTATCTTGTTGCGTTCTGACTACACGTATTCCCTTTGGGAGGTACACAATAACCATGGTGTAATCAAAGTCCCTCGGGACACTGTCACAACTCACCGTGTCGACCAGAGGCAGGATGTAGTTGGGTAAGATGGTCGGGATTAACTTTGCGTTTGCTAGATCATCTCTGTGCTTGGTTCTCTTCTTTGTTGTCGGTCGGGATGGTCTGGATCCGCGAGTAGTCGACAAAGAGGCTTGCACTCCTTGCGTCGATGAAGCTTGAATTCCTGTGGACATCACTCTTTTGACCATCATATAAATTAAAACTTCCTTGACTAACTTCTCCACAGCATTGATCTCGTCCGTCATGCACGCTCGCGATCGAAAAACTCGGGTGGATGGATGAGTGCTCAAAGAAATAGAACCGGTGTCGATCTTACTAAGCACAACACGGTAGCAATGGGTTCTCTTGTTAGCTCTGATACAATTCGCAAAAGTGTTCACGGTGCAACAATCGACGGACTAAGTAGACACGATGTAATGGATCTCTCCAACGAATAAGAAGCTTTCCATCAATGCAGTTCTGTCCATTGCGGTGCAGTCCCAACAGTCCTATGGAGAGATTTCTAGTCATAACTGTCATTCTAAACGTCCTGGAACGTTGATCCAACGATTATGATGCTTCCAACGGTCATATTTCTTTCCCATGGTGAAGTTCCATGGGGTGTTGTTCTGATATCTCGACGAAGTTCCAATTTTGGAAATCTTCCTTCTGCGAAGTTCCCTTTGGGACCTTCTGTAACTTTTCGATCTTTTCTCTCTTCTTACTGAGTTTTCTAGCCTTCTTCCCGATGATCTTCGTCTTGGTATTCCTTTTTCCATTCCGATTCTTGTCTTTTTTTGGCATAGCAGCTTCGTGCTGTTGAGATTCTTTCATAGGATTATAGAGTAATATTGTTTCTCTATCTAGGTAGGTGCTCTACTCGTCTGTGAAACTTCTTGTGTTCTTTCAACTTCGTGATCCAAGTTTCTGGTATTCAGTAGCTTCGATCTGTTCTCCTATTCTGCAATCAAGTGTGTTATTTTCCTAGTCATGAAATCTTTTAATTCCCGCTTTTTCTGTTCTAGGGTCTCCTCTTCTTTTCTTCTGGTCTGATCTTTCTCGATCCGGGTTTTACCTAATAACATAGTAAATGGATCGTTGTTCTCAATGAATCTAACAACCTCAAAATATTCTTATGTCGAAGCTCCATGAGCACTCATAAATACCTGGGTGAGTCTTCCACATAGGGTTATCAACTTTCCCCTGAACAATCCTATTCCTCCCAATGAAGGAATCGTATCAGGCTTTCCCAAAGCTTCCCAAGTTCTTTTTGTCATGATATTTACCTGTGTTTCCTCGTCCAGAACACAGTCTATGTCGAAGTCTCCTATTCTTTCTTCTATGCATTCTTTTTATTTGAAGATCTATGATAAGTTGATGTCTCTGTGATCATTCAGGGTTTCTTTCATTTGTAGTAGTATAGTCTCTGATTCTGTCTGGGGTTTTGCCATGGTCTCAGTTTCGTGACCTTCCTCAATGTTTTTTTGTCTCATATTCATTCTGTCAAGCTTAGCAATCATTCTAGGGAAATCTGAAACTTCATGATCCATAGCTTTACAACAAATACAAATAGGTCTTCTTCCAGGGCATTCCTTAACAAAATGTCTTGGTCTTCTGCCACTGTAACAAAGGGTTAATCATTTTTTTTTCTTAAATGATCCCCAACCTTTCCTATTCTGTGCACTAGGATCATAGTAGCTAACCTGCAAACAATTCTTTCTAGGATCTCACATCCATTTGTTAGTCCAAACATTCTTTCTATGCTTAGGAATAACACATCTTTCATTATTTCTATCAGATCTACTCATATCAAACCTTCTCTCTTCTAGTTGTGCCCTAGTTTTCAGACTAGGATAACATTTATCAAGCATACCTAGATCAATACTCTTGAAACAAAAATTTCCACTAATCTTACTTTCAACAGAGCACAAAGCTTCCAGATTTAAAACTTTTCACTATTCTGACCTTTATCAGAGCACAAAGCTTCGAGATCTTACCTCTTTTCTTCGGATATGAATTTTCTTCTTAGCACAGAGCTTTACATGTCAAGTAGAATACTGCACACCAAGGCAACATATCTACGCACAAAGCTTTCTTTCTTTCCTTCAGTTCCTAGAAATCACAGTTTCAGGTCCCGACAACGGAACCATTTGTTGGCACAGGGGCAGACCCAGGGTTCAATGCTACAAAAACGCACCAACAAAACCTTAACTACTGACCCTTTCGGCAAAACCTGCGAAGCAGATGAAGTCTCACCTGAGGTAGAGGCAGGGGTGGTTGCAGGACTCCAGTGTCTGCAACCTTAGCTGGGACGCAGATCTGTGATCGTAACACCTTAACATAGCACTTAACAGTTATGGTTCGTTAATTTCAACCTTAGTTTACAACGCAGCTAAACCCTAACAACAAATCAATGCAATATTTATACGGATCCAATAGATTCAAGTACTAAGCATACACACATAGATCAGATCTATAATTCATTCACATTATTCAACACTAAGCTACCATATTAGATACTCCTAAGCATACTTCATAGCACTAAGAATTCAATCACATAGACAAGAGAACAACCATAAAGCACATAGCAACCACAACGTAGGATATACGTGGTTCACGCCCACCCTGGGGCTACGTCCACCAACTCTTCTTCTTTATTATCTTCTGTCAATCTTCTACATGAACAGAGCCATGATATCTTACTCTGCAGAGGACAGAAGATCTGCGCACCTCGCTAGATCCTCCTTCCCTGAAGTACAACACAAAGACTTTCACAGTCTCTTACAATCACTTGCACTTAGCTCTGCAAGTCTCACACAATGTGCACAAAGCAATTACAATTACCACTTGCACTTAGAAATTAGCTCTTAACACTTAGCATCACGTACTTGTCCTCCCTTTGGTCACATAGAATGAACTCTAGCACTTAGCACACTCTGACCTCTTCTTACGTCACCTATCTATCTATTTATACATTACAAAA
This sequence comes from Picea engelmannii, assembly GCA_009831015.1. Lineage (NCBI taxonomy): Eukaryota > Viridiplantae > Streptophyta > Pinopsida > Pinales > Pinaceae > Picea > Picea engelmannii. Next base: position 965,907 of record ML779563.1, read on the forward strand.
TGGGCCTAAACATGGGTAAACCCATGGGCCAACATCCCTATTCTCGTTATATAAGCCCAAAACCCAAAAATCCCTAAAAAGGGGTTGAGATCCCGCGATCTCTGCTTCGACTTGCGCTCCGTCTTCGACAGCCTGTCGAAGTCCCAAAATTAGGTCAAACATGACCAAGGATCCTCAAAACTTGGTCAAGGGCCAACATGATGCAAAGATCCATGTCAAGTAAGACAGGTCATGGACACCAAGCATACACCGTGGATCCATGCCAATATGACTCAAATCTGAACATAGCCACCAAAAATAGATTGTGTGTCTATGTGTTAAAGACTCAAATTTGAACATAGCCATGAGAAATACACTGTGGATCCATGCAACAATACAATCTGAATATTCTCCAACACAACCTGAATCTGTCAGAAAATATTCAGGGTCTTTATCTCCACCACTCTATAGTACAAATCTAACCATGCAAATACACGTGCTGAAGTCGAACATGGTAGAAACCACTTGATTACCAATAATTAGTGAATATTGTTAACAAGTGCGAGGGAAATCACCATTAATGCCAATGACTCCCAAGGTACACTAGTACAATCCAACGAATGTGAATTTGTGAGCTGAAGTTGAACACTTGGTGGAATCTCCCGATCATGGGTCAATAATGAAAACCCACTGTCGAAAGCGAGGAAGCCTACCATTGAAGCATTCAAGTTCCAAGGTACCAATTATTTTCTAAGTCTAATTCTTGTATAATGAGTTGAAGTCGATAGGAAAAGACTTGTCATAGGAGGGCCTTAATGTATCCCCCATCAATGACATGAAAAGGGTAAAAATATTTGAAGTAGATCGGAGTAACAAGTGATTTAGGACTGACTCAGGGATGGCCGACGCAATAGAAGGCTTTCCAGGTTGAAATTCTCTTTGAATATATTGACGTCACGACAACTGTCTTGGAAACACCGACTCAACAACAGGGATCACAGACCAAATTGTAATCTTATAAAGGAGTATGATCAAGAGACAAGTGGATTTTCCACGCTAGACACAAAGAAAGTGAAAATGGTGTCATGTTCAAAAGCGACTCTTCCACAGAATACAGGTTTAGATGCATTTATTTCCCAATTCCCCCCCACCATTTCTGGCAAGTACCTCTTTATTTTTACATAAGCTTGAGGAGGATAACATATGCTTGAACTGTAAGCTCATCCTTTGGATGAGTCCCTTAGAGTATGTTAAATGAACCCTAGGAAGGAGTGTTTCAGTCCCATATGGGACTTTTGATGTTTGTTTTACGAGTCCAAAGAAAGTAAAGTCAGTGGTCTTTTCATATTTATGGAGTTTGAAAAGAACTTAAAGAGGACTCCATAAATTTTTCTAATCATGCTTGATTAGAGTGTTCTTTTTTCGTAAAGTAGTTTGATGAGACCGACAAAGAGATAAACTATCGCTCAACAAATGTGCTTTCTAATTCACTTTAACGAGCGTGAAAGACAACAAGATCGCTTGACAATCTTTTCATATTTAGAGAGTCTAAAAAGAGCTTAAAGAGAACTCCGGGGGGTTACTTTTTTGTATAACCTTTATGAGTCTGAAAAAGTGATAAAAGTATACTCGGTTACATTCTCAGGTATTTACGAGCATGAGAAAGAACAAAGACTAAGCTCAAGATTGTTTTCATTTTTACTCAAGCTTAAAACAAAACAAAACTATGCTTGAGATAGATTTTATTTTTACACAAGCTTAAAACTAAACAAAACTATGCTTGGACCTGGTTTCGTTTTTACACAAGCTTGAACCAGAGGAAACTATGTTTGAGGTAGGTGGTTTCATTTTTACACAAGCTTGAACCAATGAAAACTATGCTTGTGACTTCCCAATGCATTATCCAGGGATGGTTGGTACTTTGCCCCCAGCTTAAGAAGCTAGCGGCTTAACTTCAACATGAAGTCTAGAGGCTGTAAGCATTTCCCCCCAAGATTTGTTTCGTCCAACAACACATGCAGATGAAATGAAGCTTCAAATACTATACGTAACAAAGTACTTGACTCAATCGAAGAGGGGGGAAATCTATTTCATTTTTTAATGAGCTTGACACATGAACATGAAATATGCTCGAGACGAGCTGTTTTATTTTTTAATGAGATTGACACAGGAGAAGAACTATGCTCGTAACCTTTGTTTCATTTTTTAACGAGGTTTCCACGGAGATGTAAAAACTATCCTCGTGTTTCATTTTTTAACAAGGTTGCCACAGAGACGCAAAACTATCCTCATAAGATTTGTTTCATTTTTTAATGAGGTTTCCATAGAGATGAAAAAATATCCTCATAAGGTTCGTTTCATTATTTAACGAGGTTGCCACAGAGATGCAAAACTATCCTCGTAGCTGGTTTCAGTTTTTAATGAGCTTGAAATAAGAAAACCATGCTCAAAGCGGGTCTTCTTGATCCTGGCTTCCAAGAGGACAATGCTTTGGAAGAACACCATGTCAAGGGACAAAAATCGATCATGGATTCCAAGATATCTTCACTGGATGGAAGAACAATGCTCTGGAAGGAACACATGTCGAGGGTCGCAACAAGGGTAAGGAGATCATGATGTAAAAGCCCTATCAAAGAGATCACCATGTAAACTACCGCATCAAAGTCATAAGAGACTAAACTTACAATGAGAGGCTCATCTTCATTGACAATTGAAGACATGGGAGACAACGCCACATAATTGGTCTGTGGCGGGGGCGATGTCGTCTGCATATAAGATCCATTTAGGGAGGTCATTGATTTGATGGTCAAGTAAGGGCCAATGAATGAAAGTTGATCAATAGTCACAATTATTCCATCTTGAGGGAAATATATCACATGAAAAAGAGTGGACATGATAACTTTCATGGCATAGACATAATCTCGTCCAAGGAGTAAATCGAAATCCAAGGGGTCTTGGACTACCATGACGTCAATACAAACAATTTTCCCTCGTAAAGGTTGGCTTGTTCTTCTGTTAAAATCTAACAGATTCTGCGTAACTGCCACAAGTTGAGGACAACCCAAATATTGCCAAGCAACAGAGGACAAAATACTAAGAGACAAACCTTTGTCTACCAATGTCTGCAAAACATCTCGACCAAAAACTTGTACTGTAATCTTGAAAGGAATGTGAGAGGGAAGATGAGGTCTAGTTAGCGCACCCCAATAAAAAAGGATGGCCTCATTACTTGGAGGAGGTTCCATGGGAGAAGGAGGAATACCCCCTAACACGGTAGATTCTGTATCAACGAGAAAAACATGGGCATTATCGGGTTTACTCTCTAGCGGGAGAGTAGGATTGACCGATAATGAGATCACATCGACCACTTGGGTTTCATTCTCCAAGGGAGAATGGGGTCGACGAATGGAAACGAATCGACCGCTTGAGTTTCACCCTCTAACAAGAGAGTGGGATCGATCAAGGAAGGGATCGGATTGACCACTTTGTCAACTGGTTCAACTAAGGACGTGACCAGATTGATTTCCTGATCAACCAGACTGACCGACGATTGGACCAGATTGATCATTCCATCAACTACATGTGGGTTGAGAGTAATCCTGTGACAAGCAGCTGGAAGTTGAGGCTGAGAAACAATCATGTCTTCTATTTTCAAGGCTTTGTCCATATGAGGGAAAAGGTGATTTTGATGACTCCCTCTGCATAACCTACACAGGAACTTGACTCTACTTTTCTTCTTCCCAACGATATCCTAACTAGTTGACGTGAGGTTATCATCATGTTGTTTAGAGGATGACGACATGGGCTGGCAAGGGCGTGTAGACCATGCTTCTATAACCTTGGATAGACCAAGGCAATCCTTAAGATGACCACCCTTACAAAGCCTGCAAGGGTACTTGGGCTTACAGGTTGTTTTGGTGATGTTGGCATCATCAACACTCCCAACACGATTATTAGTAACCAATTGTTTTCCAACATGTCTGGCAGTGGTTGGAAGTTTGGACCCTTGCTTATTTTTCTTCTTCTTAATCTTCCTTTTCTTCTTCTTCTTATCCACCAGGTTACTAGCTTTAGATATTTCACTAAGTGAAGAAGATGAAACAGAAGAAGACCTTACAAGTGAAGAAGGCGAATAAGACCTTACTAGTGAAGAAGGTGAAGGATCAACATGAGGTTGATGTTCTTGGGGGGACGTTATTACAACCGAAGCACTTGCTACATTCATGATTACCAGAGTGGAAAACAACCATACCGGTAACCCAATTGTGAGACCTGGAAGGCTCAAAGTAGCGATGTAAGGAGGACCAACGTTTTCGTAAGAAGGAAAAACAAAAGGTTCTCCAGGAGCAGGGGTTGCTTCATTGGTCGTTTCAAAAACTGACACCATTAAACACAGATCCAACCTAGAGTCTGCTAGGGAAAACAAACAACACACGCTAAAAATCTAGGAAGCAAGAAAACAAACAAAACCTTCTCACAATGAATGCACTAGTTGGTGATGAAATCCAACGTCACCGGAACAATGTAAGAAGGGGCTGCGATAGAGTGGGTGGAAAAGTTACATCGACGACCTACTTAACGAACTTATGCCTTAGTGCAAGCTTCCACACAACAAACATGAATTTACCCTCTAAGGAGCTTGAGTGAGTTTGGCCAACGTCGATTCCAGGTACAACAAAGACTTTCCCCTTCACCGTCACCTCGTGTATTAACCCTAAAGAAAGGCCACTAAGGTTACCAAATACAACAATGATGCCTGGGGAAATAGTCGACAGTCTGATATACACACAAGGGTAAGTAATTGAGCCCAAAATCAACTTTGAGAAGGCCCGCACAGGGTTGTTTTATCAAGTGACCCCCAATAATACGCGCAACCACTACAACAAGACCAACGAAGCAGGGTTAGTAACTCTGTTGGCCTTAATGCGACCTCGTGATTGACCCTTGTGTGAGAAGGGATTCCCAGGACAAAATGTAGTAAATGGATTTCACCGCTCCCTAACTCAAGATTCTATGTTTGTTTACAGCTTTGGAAAGTTATCTTTCACACCTATTCCAAATCCCTACAACGAATCTAATGTAGGTTGCAAAGAGCCCTAGAAATAAAAAGTTTCTAGGTAGATTTTAATTAACGTGTAAATTTATTAAGCTGTTGTTACTCAAGAGGAAAATGACATGGACTAAATGATATTTTGATCGTCTAAACAATGCAAAGAAATGAGAATGAAAATATTTCACTTTGATGAAAGCTATATTATGAGAAGGAGAAAACGTCTATCATTCCCAGATGCACAATGTTCCAAAATTTTATTAAACTCATCGATATCAAGATCCCCAAGAAATGAGCCAAAGAGACTGTACACCAATACATGATTCAAAATTTTTAAGAATTCAAGACCAAATATGCCAAAAAACATGCAATTTCGCTACTTCAAATGCAAATATGCCCCCAATCTAATGCAAAGCAAGAAATTAAATTTTTTTGTTTGCAAAGATACACTAAAAGCAATAGCGAGCTTCTTCAAAACAAAGGCAACCCAAACTAAAATTTTTCTTTTAAAACAAACTATTTAGACAAAGAAGAGTTCTTTCACTAAACAATTCTAAAGAAAAACAATGCTTTGTAACTGAAAGACACTCAAAGCAAGAGATCAAATCTTTCAAAAGAAAACAAGCTAAAACAAAACAAAGATGTCTAAAACCAGATTCAAAGATGATGTCAAGCAGATCGTAACCATGCTATAATCAAACCCAAAAAATCACCCCAAACACTTATCTCAGATCTGGGCAAGGAAAACCACCAAAAACCTTTTTTTCACACAATCGTCACATGCTACTAGACTAACATAGTGTGGTAATCTTGATCGTTGTAGGTCACTGAAGACCACAGTGTGACAATGTCGCACTGTCTCTCAAAGCAGGGTGCATCGAGCAAGGGAAAAATGGAAAAAATAAAAAGCAAGAAGGTTTTCCAGTGAAATAAACAGTCAGTGGGTCAATATGGATCTCCCAATGACTCAGAAAACAGAACCCAGGAAATCAAAGCAAGAAAGAAAGACAAACTAGGAAAACGAAAATTCATTTCTCTAGTATGGTCGCCAATTTTTTTATCGGACAAATCAGTAAGTGCGGACACAAACTGACCTCCCTAGTTTCACCCCAAAACTAGAACAAAACAAGAAAGTATACTAAAATTTCTTTAGATTTCAGATATCAAACAAGAAGAGGATCCAAAACATACCTTTTAAATGTTGTAGACTTGACCTCGCCAATGTGATCCCAACTCCGTCGTAAGGCTTATGGAGAAGTATCTGCAAAGAAACACAAGCCAACGAAGACAAGAATAACAGATTCTATTCGATATGAAACTATGTACGTGATCAAGGAATCATACAATATGAACAAATAACGTTCATATAGGAAAAAAAAAGTATATCTGTATTAAAGAATGTGGAAGAAAGATACAACCAGATGCCTTGATGTTGTCAGGTTCCTTCCAACAGTTCCTTGCTTCCCACACACTTCTACTCCACGGATTCTGAGACTGTAGATCTAACAACTACTTATGATCTCAACTTGACAAAGCGAAACTCAAAGCCACCATAGGCCCAAACACTCCATATGAATTAACTATAGCTGAAGCTAATCCAAACTCTTGGATAGACTAATATCTCATTAGTTGAATCTCTGTAACTACGCTGAAGTTCCAAAAATTCTCTAACCATTCCCAAGCTCTTCCGAAAAAGCTATTCTAAAAGCTCACTTTCCCCATGAGAGGCCTCCTCCTTTTATAAGCTGAAAAGAACAAGGTGAGGAGGTTAGGATGATCCCATGAGATCAGGATTGTGACTTAGATCCAAATCGATTGGAGGCCGCCTCACCCTCAAAGCTTCTATTCTAGAAGCATCGAGAAGCTTCTCTTTTTCTTTGTACGGGCGATCGTCGCACCCTTAACACTGAACAAACTACAACAATGTCGTAGACCACTATGGTGCAACCTGCGTCAATTCTAGATCGCCGCACCCTCAAAGTAGAGCAAGGTGCGACGATCCTTCTTTACATGGTTTTTTTACAAAGGAAAAGATAATTTCATCTCTTTGGGAAAGTTCATCTTCATTCTTCTTCATGGATTAAGGAAATTGTTCCTTCTAAAGACATAGGATAGGTGTACATCATTAATGGTCATAGGGGTAACAAAAATAATGTGTAACAATGGAGTTACATATTTTCTCTAAAAGAGTTGGTCTTGAAAATCAATCATTTTCAAGTAAGGTCTCAAAAGGGGTTTGGGTATGGACTAAGAGTTAATTGAAACATCTCGTTGTTGACCGTTTTTAAGGATGTTTATAATTAAAATTTGAAAAATACAACCTCATTGCATCAAAAATAAAATCTTACAATAATTTAAATTTTTTTCAAAATCGTTAAATCAATTTAAAATATCAAAATATAATTTTAATAACAAATTATTAATTTTTTTTCAAAATATTATATCAAATTAAAATATCAAAATTTAATTTACATAATTTAAATTTAAAGTATCAAAATTTAATGTCCGTAACAAATTATTGAAATCAATCAAATGAAAAAACATTTTAATTAAAACTTAAACAACACTCCAAAACAAACCTTTGTTCATATCATGGAATTGAGGGAAAAGAAGAAAAGCCACAGGTGACCCAATTATGCAAGTTATTTAACCCAATGTTATCCAAAGCCTTTGTTCATGTCATGGAATTGAGAAAAAAAAGAAGAGGTGACCCAATTCTGCAAGTTATTTAACCCAATGTAACCCACATAACTTGGAGAGGGGCCAAAAGGGATGTTGTAAACATAAAAGCTCTAGAAAAGGGACATGCGTAGAGAAAAGAAAGCTAGGAGAAGAAAACTTGAGGCTAGGGGAAGAGATATAATATAGCTGATCTTCTTTTTCAATATATAAATTGTAATGGCATAGAAAATTCATATAAAAACCCTTCTTTTTAATATATAAATGCAATGGCAAGAAACTTCATAGAAATAACTTTTTAAAGCAAATGGGGATGGCCATGATAAAGCAAAACAACCTACTTTCTTTTATAATAGTGATACTACAATGTTTTGGTATAATTTCTTTTTTTTGGTATAATTTCTTGCAGGTGGGTTTGGGGATTTTAATGAAAATGTGATCAATTTATTATATTTGTGAATAAATATATTGAATGAGTATTATTTAAGTTGAAATTGGTTTTTGGTTTTAGAATATAATTTAAATTTATTTTTAATTGGTTAAGTTTTTGTTTTTGAGTTGTAAGGAAAAATGTTAACATCTCAAGATTTAAAAGTATTTGGTAGGATTGAAAATTAGTTTCTTTACAAATTACTATCGAGATAACATGGTTTTCTTTGAATAATAGTAATGAATCAACTTGTATTATTAGATAGCAATCAATAATGACTATCCTCATTGTCACTTGATAATTGAGTTATGATAGGTTTTTCCACCTTTAAGATTAAAAGAAAAAACCTCTAATCTTAACTTCTATATTTGTAGTATTGAAATAAAGTATAAATTACATTGGATTGATTTTAGGTGGTGGTATCTTTATATTCGAATTGTTCAAGAATATTATGTTTTTGCAGGTGGCAACATCTTTAACCTAGGGTACTTGAACTATTCAATATTGGTCTACTACCTAGAAGTAGTTTTACCTAGTTACTAAATAGTTATTTCTTATTTTGTAAAAACCCTCATTAGTGCCTTGTAAAGACATTACCTAGTGATACCTAGTGATCATTATTGAACCATAATTTCCTATCTTATAAAGACATAGATAGAACGACTAGAATGACTACTACTGTGTCTTGTTTAACCTACCTTTCTTATTGGGTTGGGGAGGAGAGACAAATCAAAGGAAGAAATTTGATTTCTTATCCCTATATATAGATCATGGATTAATTTGTCAATTGTGAATAACTTGAGTTGTTTAAAATAAAAGTATTATCTTTTCTTATTTAAGTTCAAATCCCACTTTGTGACATGCTTACTTTTTTTTGAGTTAATTATTCATTATTTAAGGAAAAATATTTAGTAAATTTAAAATACATTGCCTCAAGATTAATTTAAGATTAATTTGTGTTATAAATTTAATACTATTCTTAAAATGAGAGAAATAATAAAATAGATTTTTCCAAAAAATTATATTATATAGGAAAAAATATCAATTTATATTTTAAATTTAATTTATCATGGTATGCTAAATTTTTTTTTTCCTTGTCTTTTACAAAAATAAAATATTAAACGATGATGACAGTTTATCAATTTTGATTTATTAAATTTAAAAAATATAAATAAAAAATTGTCCATTTATTTTAGTTAGCTTTTTATGAAGTAAATTTAGAAATTCATAAAAAAATAAATTAAATTAACAAGTAAAATAATATATTTTAATATCATAAATTCAAACCCCAACTCAAATGCCTCATCATAGGTTCAGAGGAAAGCGAAACACGCACTTATTCCATGACAAATTTGTTTACTTGAAAGTGTGGGAATGAGAGAATGTCCAAATACATGCACGTACACCGTATACAGTTTCCGTATATTTTGGATGAGGCGTAAGTATATTACGATATAGCATAAACTGTATGTGTGGGGATGAGATAACATCTAATGCTGTGTCCGGACACCTTGGCGTCTGCGGCGTCACGTCAACATCGTAAGGTGCAGCAGAGGTGGTCCAAAGAGCACGCTTGCATGCACTCGACCGCGTCTGAGACGTCTTCACCCGTCTGAGAAAGCCAACCATATGCTGCCACGTCGTCTAGCCATGACACGTAATATACATGGCGTTCTTTGGGCCTCAGGGGTGGGTGGGTGGGTGGGGCTACGGCTGCCGGAAGGGGACACGCCGTCGACGGCCGTGCCGTGCTGGGAGATTGCCGGCAACGGTGAAAAGACGATCTCCGGCCGTCCAGACGGTGCAGATCTGGTTGGCCGTACGCACGACACGTGTACGACAGGCTCCGTCTTGCACGCCGGCACCCGGGCCTTGCGTGGCCATCGGAGTTTTCTAACAGTTTTACTGCCCCGGTAAATGATTTCAAACTGCCGGAGGTAGGGCTCTGTTCCGACACCAATTTAAACTTCAGTGTCGAGAATTGAATACTAATTTATGTCTGATAAAATAGCCGTGTGATGAGTTGGTGCAGAGCTGGCAGCGGGTAGCTTTAGAGGAGGTGTTGGCGGGATTACTTTAGCGGAGGTTTTGGAGGCAGCACCGACTGGCGACTGGCATGATATGATTGATGGGCATGATGATGATTGATGGGTATGGTGAAATGGTGGAACAGTGGACCAGGTGGGTCTATGTCTGGGTAAGCCTCAGGCTCAAGCTCTAGCTAAGGCACTGCCTCATACTCATACTCATACTCAGACTCCGACACAGACTCCGACTCGACTTGCTTCTTTCTCAAGCCAACGCCAAAGCCAAAAGGCAAAGGCAAAGGCAAAGGCGAAATCTGGTGGTAATGTCCAAGGAAGGAATGAAGGTATTTGGGTCTGTTGTCGATTAGTTTTTTCAGACACATACTTTGGCTTGGAGCTGTGAGAGCTGTTGAGGATTTGAGAAAACGAGGCTGCAAATCGATGCAAAATTTGAGTTTTTGAAGTGGGTTTGACCGCTTTTGCTTTGACTGACAAGGAATTGGAGAGCATGGAAGTTGCGGGTTCGAGTCCTGGTTGAGGTTAGTAAAGCAGTAAGCAGAGTTTGTTTGTGTAGCAGTTTTTGCTCTCTGTTGGGGTTTTTTTTGGTTTTGCTGTCAATGAACGGGATGCTAAGCAGGACTTCGGGGAATCCGCTTCCGCCGGCACAGTTGAAGCACCAGATTCTGCAGTCCAAGACGTCGCCGGTTCAAGCCCAGAAGCGGCACTGTAAGTCTTCGGTGTGGCAGAGAAGTAGAAGTGGTGGTGAGATTGAGCCGACGTCGGTTCTTGATATTCGAAGCCCTAGTCCGACATCGACGCTGTCGTCGTCGTTAGGGGGGTCGAGCGAGAGCGCGGGGGCAGTGGCTGCTGTTTCTGGTGGTTTATTATGCGAAGCCGTTTCGGACGGCGGCGGCGGCGGCAGCGGCGGCGCAGAAACCCTGCTCCTCGACTCCTCTGCTAAAGAAGCCTTCAATAATGGCAGCGGCAGTACCACCAGCCCTGCTCGCTGGTATCCTAACAGAGGCGGCGGCAGAGAAGGATTCGGGTGGAGACTGAACAATGGTGAACAGCAGCCCGGCGGTGGCGGGATGGTGGAAGGAAAAAGCGAGGTCAAGAAAGAAGAGCCGCAGCAGCAGAGCCGAGCGGAGGAATGGGGTTCCGGTGGCGGGGCTGGAACGGCGGGCGGAATGGAAGATTTGGAGAGCATGCTATTTGAGTCCGGCGCTGGGGCACCGGATCAGTCGCTTATGCGGTGGTTGCTGGGTGAGATTGAAGACCCCAAAGACGTCCCTCCGCCTCAGATCAAAGCCGCCACCAGCGGTGGATCTGCATCTGCGGCTCAGTTCGAGGATCCTTCAATCGAGCCAAACTTCGCAGACCCGGCGGCCTTTGCTTTCACTCACAATAATCTCAGCGATGTCATCGCTCCGCCACAACCCGCTCCTATTCCGTCCAGTTTTCGCCCGTCTTATCCCACATTGCCTAACCCGCCTCAGCAGCAATTTATTCCGCCGCCTCCCCCTCCGCCACCACCACCATTTGCCTACAATGCCCCCATGCCCACGCCATTTGTTCCCAATGCGTATCATTCGGAGGTTCTTTTCCCCGCGCCAGCGGTCTACGGTTCGAATCCCACGCAACACTTCGGACCAGATTTCCCCCGCTTTAACATAGCGGCGGATCCAACCCGGCCCAATAATAATCTTTTGTTCGACATGCCACTTCCGCCTCCTCCCAAACGTTTTGGCCTTGAGCACCAGCTCTGGCAGCAGACATTCAAGCAGCAGGAATACATGAACATGATGAAACCCCAGCACCAGCAAGAACTGCTCCAGTCTCTGCACAGGCGGCAGCAATTCCTCCACCAGCCGCTGCCTCCGCCGCCGCCGCACCACCACCAGCAGCACCACCAGCTCAGGCAGAAGGCCATTGTTAATAATACTTTCAAGGTAGGGGGTCCCGGCGCAGCGGCGGAAGAGGTGCAGGTAATAGTGGAGCAACTGCTCAAAGCAGCAGAGGCTGTGGAACTCGGCACCTTAGATCATGCTCAGGCGATATTGGCGCGGCTCAATCAGCATCTCTCCCCTCTCGGAAAGCCCCTTCACCGGGCGGCTTTCTATTTCAAGGAGGCTCTCGCTTCCCGAATCCTCAACACCACCAACACTGGCGGAGACAACCGGAACGCTACTGGCACTGGCACTGGAAGTTCAACTATATCTTCACCGCTGGACATGGTGCACAAGATAAGCGCATACAAGAGTTTTTCGGAGGCCTCTCCGCTGGCGCAATTCGCACATTTCACCGCCAACCAGGCACTCCTGGAGGCGCTGGAGGGTGCAGAGGCAATACATATCATAGACTTCGAAATCGGCCTGGGCGGTCAGTGGGCATCGTTTCTCCAAGAACTCGCGGTCAAACTCGGCGGCGCTCCGCATGTCCGCCTCACTGCGCTTGGCTCCTCCGCCTCCTCGTCCCTAGAGCTCCATCTTACCAGAGACAATCTCTGCAATTTCGCCAAGCAGCTCAATGTCCCCTTCGAATTCGAGCTCCTCCACCTCGACCACATCGAGTCCCTGACGCTCCGCGAGCGGGAGGCTGTGGCGGTGAATCTTTCACTCTTGCCTTCTACTTTCACTTCGCCGGACTCGATCCCGCGACTTATCCGCCTCATCAAGAACCTCGCGCCTAGGGCCATCGTGGTGGTGGATGCTGAAACCACTGCTACCGCCGCCGCTGCCGCCTCCGCCGCAACCACCTCTGCCGCCTCTTTCGTTCACCATTTCCTGGAAGCGCTGCAATTTTACTCCTTTCTGTTCGACTCCCTGGACGCCGTGAACATCACCATGGACGCCGTGCACAAGATCGAGAAGTTCCTGCTGGCCCCGAAGATTGACGCCACCATTTCCTCCGCCGCTGCTCCGCCATGGAAGACCCTGTTCGCCGCCGCCGGCTTCTCCCCCGTGGCATTCAGCAACTTCACCGAGACGCAGGCGGAGTACCTGATCCAGCGCCTCCATGGCCGCGGATTCGAAGTTCTGAAAGCGCATACGGCTCTCCTCCTCGGGTGGCAGGGCCGCCCACTGGTCTCAGCCACCGCCTGGAGGTGTGGGCCCCCGCCTTAATTAATTAAATTAATCAAAAAAACAATTTAGCAGACTGAATAACAGAAATAAAACAAAATCTCTGTTTTTTCCTTTTCTTGTTAATTTCCCGGGTTTTTTCTGTTAACCTGAGCTTTGAAAAACATTACTAAGTATTTTCCCCTGAAATCTATGTATCTGCTGCTCTACTTTATGACTATATTTAGTAATGTGATTAGAAGCTCGTCTGCTTCTTCGCTTCTTGTAAAATTAAGAAAAAAATGGCGTTTGCTTGGTGCTATAAAGAGTGTAAATAATTCTTTGGTTGGCTGCCTGGCTCTCTGCATTATTTATTTTTTAATTAAATGCTTATTTAATTTTATTTCCTATTTATATGAATTTTATTTATTCAAATTTTGAATCTAATATTTCAACAAAGAAACAAAAGGAAATTGAAATTTTGGGGTGTGGGGCTAAAGCAAAAGCCAGAATTTGTTTTGTTGTGAATGAGAAATTATTTTTTCTCTTGTGGTAATGAAAACGTGATCACAAATAGTTGTATTTTTCTTTTTCTTAAATTGGAATGGATCACTATAATTGTTTTCTCTTTATTAATCCTCAAACAAAATTATGTCATATATATTGTATGGAGATTCTGTCATATATTTGTCATACAGTTGCAATTTACAAGTTTTTGTGAAGGTTATAAAATTTGAGGAATGCATATTGATAATATCAAGGTTGCAAAATTTGAAGATGTATATTTGAATTTTTACAAATAGTTTGAGGATGTTTATTTAGATTTCACAAGTTTGTATAATACCAAGTTGTGAAGATTGAAGAAACAAGAAGTTTGTATAACATTTATGTTGTGAACTTTGAGGATGCATATTTAGATTTAATAAGTTTGTACAGCGTTAGGTTAGAAGTTCGAGGATTCATATTTGAATTTCACAAGTTTGCATAATATTAGGTTAGAAGTTCGAGATAATATTAA
>ML779563.1:1034762-1067143 GCA_009831015.1 Picea engelmannii
ATAACAACAATACAATTTAAATTAAATTTTAACTTTTAGATCGTTGGCCTCATCTCCTCTATTTTTGTTCTGAAAGTTCAGCGTTTCTTGAATACTTTGAATGGATTTCCCCTTTATCTGGTCAACCATACGTTCACAAATAAAGTCTAGAAGGCTGTGGATATCCAGGTACCGAGCAACCTTCAAGAGTTTGATGAGTGCGTACTTATCATCTTCACGAAGAGGCTAGACAAAGTTGTTGCCATTACTCATTAAAAATGCAACATGCCCAAGGTAACACACAATCATTCACAGGTTTAATGGCACTGGATATGCCAAGAGTCACTCTGGTAAAGTTATGCTAACGCAACATTCAACCACATTTTATTTTGTTGGTAATTGAAAGCAAAAAAAGGTAGAGGAAAATCCATCTACGCAGCTCAAAAGGGGATCAAAGGCAGTAAGACTATAACATCCCCAAAAATAAATTATTTTTGAATTTGAAATTTCTTAGGAAAATTATTCCATTTTTGGTAAATTCGAAATTGGATTTTTTTTGCCATTTATGGCAGTTACGATTTTTGAATTTGGTTAATTGTAATTAATGATTATGATTGTTGGGTAGAGATATGATTTGACCCAACTAACTACTTGACTATGACACTTGTATGAAACAAAATATTTTATAATTATTGTTGGGGGACAAATGGAACAACCATATTGAAATCAGCTGACCATGACTCCATGAGTGGGGAACATGTTGGAACTACCTTAGGGCTGATTGTTACAAGTGGAAAATTAGGAATTTGGCCATTGGTAGCTCCTGAAAATCAGGAATATGGAAAGCTGGGAAAATTCCCAAGGGGAAAAACACCTAGTCACTTTTGTTTTTGATATATAACATATGTGAGGAGGTAGGACGTTGTCTAGTATGCTGGGGAAAAATTACTAATTTCTTGCTGTTATGAACACTACTTGCTGAGTGTGAGGCAAGGAGAAGATTGCTGAAATGGAAAGGCATTGTTGAGGAGGAATTCCAAGTTAGCCCTCATGGATTCAAGGTCAGGCTAGGGGGTGAACAAGACAAACAATTTGGCTGCCCTGTTCTAAGGTTGGGAGGAACGTGGCTGTTCCATTTGT
Source organism: Picea engelmannii (assembly GCA_009831015.1). NCBI lineage: Eukaryota > Viridiplantae > Streptophyta > Pinopsida > Pinales > Pinaceae > Picea > Picea engelmannii. The sequence continues at coordinate 1,035,882 of ML779563.1, forward strand.
TGTTCGACAACTTTTATTCAGACATGTCCACTTTTTCCTTCTCTATTTACATGTCATGATGAATTATTGGCTGATGGGATTTTTTTATCTGATTTATATATACATGAGATGTTCTGTTATCAAATTCTTAAGGAATCATAACTTTGGTTATAAGGATCCCGCTCCATTATTTTTATCAGGAATTTCTGTCAGAATCTGATGCATCTAATATGACTGATTATTTTATTAGTAATCACCCTTCTGATGAAAACCTAAAAATTTCTTTCGAGCATCCCACACATTTATCTCTGAGAATTGACTTTGATTTTAGTTCAGTTACCCTATCATATTTAATCTGCTGCTACGATTAGTCATAATTTAATGGGATATATATATATATATATATGCAAGTACATAATATATTATTATATAGGAAAGTCACCATGCAAATTACAAATGCTTTTCAGAAAAACCTACAGTATATATATATAGGTGTTGATGATAAAGTGTGGAATGACTAGATCTAGTTTATCATATATTTAAGTGCTGGAAATAGTATCTAGAATGAATCAGTTAACACAAACGAAGCTTCTGGAAATATGGATCTATGAACTAAATTACTGCTGTAATGAGATATACTGTAGGTGAAAACCGCTCAATAAATTGTATTTGAAACTCAATATTTATCTATTTTACACAATGTAAATGAAATTGAATAATGTAGCCATGTACATACAATTATATGCTTACCGTCCTGTAGGTGAATGATTATACAAAAACATATTAATTAAATTTAATTTTCATTCATGTCCATGCTAAATCGAACAAGGAGGAATCCTATGTATGTACGTAATAAGGAGGAAAATATACATTCGTATCCTACTGTAAAGAGGATACAGAGTCATAGTATTCTTAAATCATCGAAGTAAAGTAAAACAATATAGAAGCCTCGAATAGCGTAATAGACATTTATATGATACAAATATGTATATACAACAAATTCTAGTTATAAAGTATAGATCTTTAGAAATGTATAAGTTCATTTTCTAAACAGTGCATAACTATAAGTTCAGACTATACAGGCTTTAGATACTGAATATACAATATATGATGACAACCCACGATAAATAATTTAAATATAGGAAGAAACCAGAATAGCAAGAAGATTCAAATAAAATCATCTAATAGTCATTGCATTAATTCAAATAGATAGGGGAAAGGCCCTGTGGCTTAACTTCAAAGGAGTTATTACATGTATCAACCATAACAAAAGAAAAATCAAGAGAACAATTGGGAATTTCCCTCCTTCCAACCACTACAGGAAATCGAGGGAAAACTATACTTAATATCACTAAATCTAGATTGAAATTGTGCCCTTCTGAACACCTGATGAGTCTACAAAAGAAACTCGAATACCTTTTGTGCCGAGGATAGAAACACAACATTCCGAATTTTTCACAGACAAAAGCTCTACAAATATTTACCATTAAATATTAGTAATTGTATGAAAGAAAGGCAAACGAAAACATCAACAGAATGATAAATGTAGTAACAGAGTATTCCAGAGTGATACTCAACTTATGACATGCAGACTCATGTTCTTCCCTTGTTTCTCCTAGATGGATAGGAGATCGGGCCGAGGGGAATGGTCCAATGACTCCCTGATGGGTACCCTCACATCAACAGGGCCCATCATTAGTGCTGATACCGAATCCCAAAACCCATTACTAATGAAAATGAAATAATTGACAGTACTAGTTTCTTTTTAACATACAAACGGTATAAATCATGCTGTGTGAAGACATAGTATAAACCTTTCACGCAGAACATAGACTATACCTAACTGTTGAGTTTAAAACCTTCCAGAACCAAATTGCAGAGGGTATTTTTATAAATCAATAATCGGTACAGAGATATATTTCTACTGAATCCAAATGGTGTAGACTACGATAATGACAATAACATATATAAACTCAAAATGACTTTACATACTATAGGGTATCTTTAATGGACTGTTCGGAAATCGAAAAGGTCACATTTTAATGAAAACAAACACAAATGTTTTAGAAATAAAGAAAGAAACACATGGGAAGGAACCAACTAAAACTTGATGAAACTGTAGAAGTATGGACTCACCCCCTTTACAAAGAAAGGAAAGAAAATACAATGTATTATGCATTACACAATGGGATTATTCTTTCCGAAAGAGAATTTCTCGCACAGTCTCCCGAAGATTCAACTTTAGGCCTTGAATTATGATAATAGAGGGATTGTACAGAGCCACGATAACAGAAAGTTACGAAACCCTAGGCCTCAAAACATAGGCAAAGTGATATAGATGCATTCTCCCTAAACCAAAGGAGGAATGCCGATATCTTCAAAAGAGATTGAGGAAGAAACAACCAAATAATACCACTTCTCTGGAATGAGAACGAATTAGGAAGAATTATAGCGAAGTAACGATAAAGGGAAGTTTTAGCATAAATAAAATGTATAATAGAAGTTACAGAACGATTACGGCTTCCACTATAATGATTTTTCCGAAGAGCCACCTTAACATTCAACCATAGCAATATGTTAAAAAGACTTACCAGAGGAGTCGGACCACACTTTATGATACACCAGTTAAACAACCTCCATTGACAACAATCTCCTCTGCTAAGAAAGTAATACACAGAGCCTCTTCGAAAAACTCCACAATGAAAACTGTAAACAAATTATACCCTAAGAGGCACCTTGATTTCTCAGTGTAAATGCGAAGAGTATGAAGGATGGTCTAGCCATGTGATGAGCCCAGAGTTGGTGTGACACGTTGGATGAAAATCCAGGTGAGTACAATGTAACTCGCGCACGCAGGACTGCCATTAAATGGTAGTTACAAAGCCTTAATTCCTCTTGACAGTAGACCATTCCTTCGACATAAATAATGTCGCGAATTTAATAGACCCCTCCGTGACTCGACGAGTTTGGATCTTGTTCACACCAACTATTTTAGTTTTAGTTAGCATATCGATCAAGTTAAGACTTCATTGGAACATCTTTTAGTTAAGTTGGGGTAACAAGAGTTAACCTAAGACTTTGTTAGTCGAACCCCTTTTAGGTGAATAGACTGGAACATCACTAAACCCATCGTATAAGTTAAAGAAGCTCGTTTAATGATCAAGACTCTATATTTATGCTAGGCACATGTTATTAAGCCCGATCTCGTGACTATATAGATGGGAAGTAAACTGTATCTCAAGGAAAAATTAAATAGACTTGCACGCAAACTTAGGAATCTCATGTTAAATATAGAGTTGGAGTATAAGTCCTAAGTCTAACCACTATATAGACATATATACCTATATAGGTGAATAAGATGGAGACACAAGGGAATTACTAGAACCCTTGGTTATTTATCATTATAATCATTTCTATCCAAAGTAAGTTAGAATGGCGTAGTTATAACATCATGTGGTAGGTAGAACTTAAGAGTTACACCACATAGATTTATAACAGAAATGAGGATCTCTTCCTTCTACCAACAAATATATAAAATGAAATTGGGAATTAATGATCCACATATATATACAATACTTGGACCTTGAACAGGGCCACATTAGTTTCGTAGCACATATTTCTATTTATGTAAAACTAATAAACCTTTACTGTTATAAACAAAAAACCATTTTCTATTTTGTGTTAATCATGGCAGCCCAGGATGATGCATAAATCAAACTTGATGGGAATCCTGAACAAATACCTCCTGAATATCCAAGACATAATAGTGACATAAGCTCACCTACTGAATTTTTGGAAACAATGAGGGATCTCATTGTTGAGCTCCAGGTTTTCAAAGAAACAATGAGAAACTGAAGAAGGCACAACAAGAACATAAGGAAATAAATGAAGTCTTGTTGCAAAGTATAGTGACAAAGAAATCCCCAAAGGACGATAACTAGGAAGAAGAGGTTAGTAAAAGGGTCTCTACGAATTCTGGTCCTAAAGCAGAAAGAGGGGATAGCTCATTTGAATGTACACCTTCAGCTGAAGATAAAACCAAAACAGACAGGAAAATAAAACAGGTAGATCACCTTGAGGTAGAATTTAAGAAAATCAAACCAGCTACCTTTGATGGAGAATCTAGAACAGGGGAGGAAGCTGAAGCATGGTTACTATACATCAAGAAGTATTCCCAGATATACAACTATTCCAGCAATATGAAAGTTAGAATGTCCATCTATAATCTGAAAGGAAAAGCCAACATTTGGTGGCAAGACCTGAAATTGGCCAAGGGTCTAAAGGATAAACAAATGGAGTGGTATGACTTTAAGAAATACTTTAAGAAACAATACCTATCTGAAAGTTACTATGAAATAAAAATGAAAGAATTTTATGAGTTACGACTTGGTCAAATGTCTATGGAAGATCTGATAAATAAATTCCTGGTATTACTAAGGTTCGTACCTTATATCCAAGAGGATAAAGTGAAAATCCAACGGTTCCTAAGCTGTCTACCACAGTTCTAAAAGGAAAAAATCGAATTTGATAATCCCAATTCCTTGAGTGAATTATTCAGGAAAGCTCGAATGTGTTACAACCAATACAAACAATGAAAAAAAATTCCCAAAGCTTGTAAGGACAAGAAACAAGACCGAATGAACCAACGGAAGAAGGGATACTAGCCAACTCCTTATCAGAACGCAACAAAAATATTTCCAAGGAAATATTTTTACTCCAACAATCCCAATACGCAAGGCAGTGGTAAACTGGTAAATCTGGGAACAAATAAGTTTGGGGACAACTCCTGCAAACCGTTAAAGTGTTGGGAATGTGGAGAACCTCATCTAAGGAGGAACTATCCACGTTTAAATTCAGCAGCTAGAGATGCTGTTCACAATTTGTAGGAAGCATCAACGGTTGGAGATGTGGGCATAAGCTTACATCGGATAAATACAACCGTGGATGGATGGTAGGATGATCACCATTCCTCTGTGGTAGAAATTGAAGGTAAAATCAATACCACTCGAATTTCTGTTTTAATTGATCCGGGAGCTACATTAAGTTATATCACTCCTGGTATAGTTGATTCAAATAAATTTAAGAAAACAAGATACCCAAAATCTTGGCTGGTTTAATTAGCAACATGGACAAAAAGAAAAGTTGTCGACTTTATTTCTGATTATGAGTTCAGTTTAGGCAGTCAAAACATAAATACAAATCTGAACGTTCTACTGTTAGGATCTTATGATGTAATTATCAGAATGGATTGGTTATAAGGGCATAAAGCAGTGCTAGATTGTTATGAAAAATCACTTAAGTATAAAGACGAAAATGACATTACTAGGACAGTTCAAGGTATACAAAAACCATTATCAGTCAGACAGATTTCATCAATGCAATTCAAGAAATGCATAAGGAAGGGTTGTCAAGTTTATGCCATCCAAGTAACAAACCTGTTAGAAAAAGAAGATAAATCCAACTTGGATAATTTTTCCGTACTACATGATTTTAGAGATGTGTTTGTGGATGAAATACATGAACTACCCCCATGGAGGGAGATAGAATTTTCTATCGACCTTCTACCTGGTTCAACCCCTATCTCTAAAGCACCTTACCGAATGAGTTTTCCAGAATTGACAGAACTACAAATTCAACTATAAGAATTATTGGATAAAGAGTATATCAGACCGAGTGTTTCACCATGGGGAGCACCAGTCCTCTTTGTGAAAAATACATATGACACTCTAAGACTATGTATCGATTATAGACAATTAAACAAAATGACTATTAAGAACAAGTACCCCTTACCTAGGATAAATGATCTGTTCGATCAAGTAGGTGGGGCAAAGATCTTTTCAAAGTTGGATTTATGATCTGGTTATCATCAAGTTAGGATAAAAGATGAGGACATACGCAAAAAAACTTTTCGAACAAGATATGGACATTATGAATTTGTAGTTATACCTTTCGGACCCACTAACGTGCCAACCACTTTTATGTGTTTAATGAATAGTTTTTCTAGTCAGTACTTGGACAAGTTCGTATTGGTATTTATTGACGATATTCTGGTCTATTCTAAAACATAAGAAGAACACGAAGAGCACTTAAGAATAGTTCTGCAAACTTTAAGGAAGCACTAACTGTATGCTAAATTTGATAAGTGTGATTTTTATCAAAAATAAATACAATACCTAGGACATGTAATATCTGCAGAAGTCATTGTAGTCGACCCTTAGAAAATAAGAGCCATCAGGGAATGACCAATACCTAAGGATGTAGCAGACATCTAGCCATTCATGGGAATCACCAGATATTACCGCATATTTATAGAGGGATTTTCCAAAATTGCTTACCCTATCACATCGCTACAAAAGAAAGGAACCAAGTTTAACTGGTCATAGAAATGTCAAGACAATTTTAATAAGTTAAAGGAATTGTTAACAACCGCACCCATTTTAAAGGTAGAAAATCTAGAAAAAGACTTCACTATCTGTGTAGATGTGAGTAAAGAAGGACTAGGTGGTGTCCTAAACCAAGAAGGGCATGCTATTTTCTATGATTCCTAAAAACTAAAGGAACACGAGCAAAACTATGCCAATCACGACTTAGAATTGGTAGCTGTAATACATGCCTTAAAAATGTGGAGACACTACATAATGGGCAAGAAGTTTTTGTTATTGACTGACAACAACGGTGTGAAATTTCTGTTTAGTCAGCCAAACCTTAATGCAAGGCAAGCAAGGTGGCTAGCCTTCTTGAGTGAATTCGACTTTGAGGTAAGACACATCAAGGGTAAGGAAAATAAAGTAGCTGATGTTTTAAGTAGAAGAGTTCATGGGTTATTTGAAATAAATGTTAGTAGGGAAGAAAGTGATCTTGAACATAGGATAAAGGCTACAGGTAATAACGACGAGAATTACACTCAAACAGTGGTAGAATTACAGGACACTACAGGGAATTCAGACAAATCAGATCTAAGTATCGATAAAAATGGTCTACTACGATTTAAAAACAGAATATACATACCAGATTCGACAGAATTAAAGTTAACAGTTTTGGATGAAGTGCATAAGAAACCATATTCTAGTCATCCAGGATACCAAAAAACGACAACAACACTTAGAAAATTATTTTATTGGCCTAATATGAAAGGCAAAACAACATAATACTTAGCTAAGTGTCAAGATTGTCAGCAGGTAAAAGATGAACACCAACATCTAGCCAACCTATTATAGCCCTTACCGGTGCCAGAATGGAAATGGGAGACTATATCACTGGATTTTATTACAGGTTTGCCTAAAACTCAAAAACAAAATGATTCTATTATGGTGGTAATCGATAAACTTAGTAAGTCTGCACACTTTATTCCTGTAAAGTCTACTTTTAAAGATATTAACATCACTGAAATATTCATGAAATAAATTTTTAGACTGCATGGTATTCCTAAAATGGTGATTTCGGATAGAGACGTAAAATTTACATCGTATTTTTGGAAAGAATTGTTTGCAGGGCTAAATACTAATTTGAATTTCAGCACGAGTTATCATCCACAAACAGATGGACAGACTAAACTAACAAACCAAATCGTAGAAGATATTCTCCGCATGTACGTAAGAACAAAACCAAGCAAGTGGGAAGACTACCTACACTTAGTAGAATTTGCATATAACAATGGGTACCGAACTTCGGCTAAATTGAGCCCCATCGAGGTACTGTATGACATAAAGTGTACGACTCCAATTAGCTGGGATAACCCAGTTGACAGACTCATGGTTGGACTAGAGATGCTCCAAGAGATGGAGAATACGGTAAGAAAAGTACAACAAAACTTAAAAGAGGCACAAGAAAGACAGAAAAGTTATGCGGACCAGAAAATAAGACACTTGGAGTTTCAAGTGGGAGACCATGTTTGCTTAAAATTCAAAGCCCAAAAGAGTTCAATAAAGCTAGGGAACTGTGCCAAGTTGGCACCCAGGTTTTGTGGGCCCTACGATATACTAGCTCGAATTGGACCCGTAGCATACCAACTTGCACTTCCAACCAATCTAAAAATTCATAATGTATTTCATGTTTCTTTGTTAAAGAATTATGTTCATGACCCTACTCATATGATCGATTGGAACTTGGTGTAGGTGGAACCAAAAGGAGAGTTCCAGTTGGAACCTTTGCGTATTCTGGATAGGAGAGAAATAACACTTCGGAACAGAGCCGTCGCTCAGGTAAAGGTGCAATGGAAGCACTTTAGCTTGGAGGAGGCCACTTGGGAGTTGGAGGGAGATTTGTGGAAATATCATCCAATCCTTTTCCAAGAAAGGAACGAACACTGAGGGCAGTGTTTTATTTAAGGAGGAAAGGATGTAACATCCCCAAAAATAAATTATTTTTGAATTTGAAATTTCTTAGGAAAATTATTCTGTTTTTGGTAAATTCGAAATTGAATTTTTTTTGCCATTTATGGCAATTCCAAATTTCGAATTTGGTTAATTGTAATTAATGATTATGGATGTTGGACATAGATCTGATTTGAACCAAATAACTACCTTAGGGCTGATTTTTACAAGTGAAAAATCAAGAATTTGGCCATTGGCAGCCCCTGAAAATCAGGGATATGGAAATCTGCGAAAATTCCCAAGGGGAAAAATAACTAGTCACTTTTGTTTTTGATATATAGCATATGTGAGGAGGCATGATGTTGTCTAGTATGTTGGGGAAAAATTACTAATTTATTGTTGTTATGAACACTACTTGCTGAGTGTGAGGCAAGGAGAAGACTGCTGAAATGGAAAGGCATTGCTGAGGAGGAATTCCAAGTTAGCCCTCATGGACTCATGGTCAGGATAGGGGGTGAACAAGACAAACGATTTGGCTGCCCTGTTCTAAGGTTAGGAGAAATGTGGCTATTCCATTTGTTGTTTGACAACTTTTATTCATATATGTCCACTTTTTCCTTCTCTTTTTACATGTCATGATGAATTATTGGCTGATGTGATTTTTTTATCTGATTTATATATACATGAGATGTTCTGTTATCAAATTTTGAAGGAATCGTAACTATGGTTATAAGGATCCCACTCCATTATTTTTATCAGGAATTTCTGTCAGAATCTGATGCATCTAATATGATTGATTATTTTATCAGTAATCACCCTTCTGATGAAAACCTGGGAATTTCTTTCAAGCATCCCACACATTTATCTCTAATCATTTACTTTGATTTTAGTTCAGTTACCCTATCATATTTAATCTGCTGCTACGATTAGTCATAATTTAATGTGATATATATATATATATATACACACACACACACATAAATGTCAATAGGTGTTGATGATAAAGTGTGGAACGACTAGATCTAGTTTATCATATATTTAAGTGCTAGAAATAGTATCTAGAATGAATTGGTTAACACAAACAAAGCTTATGGAAATATGGATCTACGAACTAGATTACTGCTGTAATGAGATATACTGTAGGTGAAAACCTCTCAATAAATTGTATTTGCAACTCAAGATTGATCTATTTTAGACGATGTAAATGAAACTGAATAATGTAGCCATGTACATACAGTTATATGCTTACCGCCCTGTAGGTGAATTATTATACAAAAACATATTAATTAGATTTAATTTTCATTCATGTCCATGCTAAATCGAACAAGGAGGAACCCTATGTATGTACATAACAAGGAGGAAAATATACATTCGTCTCCTACTGTAAGGAGGATACAGAGTCAAAATATTCATAAATCATCAAAGTAAAGTAAAACAATATAGAAGCCTCGAATAGCGTAATATAAATTTATATGATACGAATATATATATATATATATATATGTACAACATATTCGAGTTATAAAGTATAGACCTTTAGAAATGTATAAGTTCATTTTCCAAATAATGCGTAGCTGTAAGTTCAGACTATACATACTTTAGATACTGAATATGCAATATATGATGACAACCCACGGTAAATAATTTAAGTATAGGAAGAAACCAGAATAGCGAGAATATTCGAATAAAATCATCTAATATTCATTGCATTAATTCAAATAGATAGGGGAAAGGCCCTGTAGCTTAACTTCAAATGAGTTATTACATGTATCAACCAGACCAAAAGAAAAAATGAAGAGCACAATTGGGAATTTCCCTCCTTCCATCCACTACAGGAAATCGAGAGAAAACTATACTTCATATCACTAAATCTAGATTGAAATTGTTCCCTTTTGAATGCTTGAAGAGTTTACAAAAGGAACTCGAATACCTTTTGTGCCAAGGATATAAACACAACATTCCAATTTTTTCATAGATGAAAGCTCTACAAATATTTACCATTAAATATTAGTAATTACATGAAAGAAAGGCAAACGAAAACATCAACAGAATGATAAATGTAGTAACAGAGTATTCCAGAGTGATACTCAACTTATGACATGTAGACTCATGTTCTTCCCTTGTATCTCCTGGCTATATAGGCAGCCAGGCCGAGGGGAATGGTCCAATGACTCCCAGATGGGTACCCTCGCATCAACAGGGCCCATCATTAGTGCTGATACCGAATCCCAAAACCCATTACTCATGAAAATGAAATAATTGACAATACTAGTTTCCTTTTAACATACAAATGGTATAAATCATGCTGTGTGAAGACATAGTATAAACCTTTCACACAGAACAAAGACTATACCTAACTGTTGAGTTTAAAACCTTCCAGAACCAAATTGCAGAGGGTATTTTTATAAATCAATAATCGGCGCAGAGATATCTTTCTATTGAATCCAAATGGTGTAGACTATGATAATGGCAATAACGTCTATAAACTCAAAAGGACTTTATATACCGTAGGGTATATTTAATGGACTGTTCAGAAATCACAGAGGTCACATTTTAATGACACCAGCCATAAATGTTTTAGAGATAAAGAAAGAAACATATGCGAAGGAACCAACTAAAACTTGATGAAACTGTAGAAGTATGGACTCACCCCATTTACAAAGAAAGGAAAGAAAATACAATGTATTATGCATTACACAGTGGGACTATTATTTCCGAAAGAAAATGTCTCACATAGTCTCTCGAAGATTCAACTTTAGGCCTCGACTTACGATAATAGAGGGACTATAAGGAGCCACGATAACATAAAGTTACGAAACCCTAGGCCTCAAAACATAGACAAAGCGATATAGATGCATTCTCCCTAAACCAGAGGAGGAATGCTGATATCTTTGAAAGAGATTGAGGAAGAAACAACCAAATAATACCACTTCTATGGAATGGGAAAGACTTAGGAAGAATTATAGTGAAGTAACAATAAATGGAAGTTTCAACATAAAGAAAATGTATAACAGAAGTTATAGAACGATTATAGCTTCCACTATAACGATTTTTCTGAAGAGCCACCTTAACATTCAACCATAGAAATACGTTAAAAAGACTTACTAGAGGAGTCAGACCATGCTGTCTGATACACTGGTTAAACGACATCCATTGACGAAAATTTCCTCTGCTAAGAAAGTAATACGCAGAGCCTCTTCGAAGAACTCCACAATGAAAACTGTAAACACATTAAACCCTAAGAGGCGCCTTGATTTCTCAGTGTAAATGCAAAGAGTACGAAGGACGGTCTAGCCATGTGATGAGGGAAGAGTTGGTGTGACACGTTGGATGAAAATCTAGGTGAATACAATGTAACTCGCGCACGCAGGACTGCCATTAAATGGTAGTTACAGAGCCTTAATTCCTCCTCACAGTAGACCATTCCTTCCACATAAATAATGTCGCGAATTTAATAGACCCCTCTGTGACTCGATGAGTTTGGATCTCATTCACACCAACTACTTTAGTTTTATTTAGCATATAGATCAAGTTAAGACTTCTTTGGAACATCTTTTAGTTAAGTTGGGGTAACGAGAGTTAACTTGAGACTTCGTTAGTCGAACCCCTTTTAGGTGTATAGACTGGAACATCACTAAACCCATTGTATAAGTTAAAGAAGCCTGTTTAATGATCGAGACTCTGTATTTATTCCAGGCACATGTTATTAAGCCTGATCCCGTGACTATATAGATGGGAAGTAAACTGTATCTCAAGGACAAATTAAATAGACTTGTGTGAAAACTTAGGAATCTCATGTTAAAGATAGAGTTGGAGTGTAAGTCCTAAGTCTAACCACTATATAGACATATATACGTATATAGGTGAATAAGATGGAGGCAAAAGGGAATTACTAGAACCCTTGGTGATTTATCCTTATAATCGTTTCTATCCAAAGTAAGTTAGAATGACGTAGTTATAACATCATGTGGTAGGCATAACTTAAGAGTTACACCACAAAGATTTATAACATAAATGAGGATCTCCTCCTTCTACCAGAAAATATATAAAACGAAATTGGGAATTAATGATCCACATATTTTTTTTAATGGAAAATTTGAGGTACATTACAAAGACAAACATGCAGTCGCAGTCCATACAACATGTAAATCACAGTAATTATAAATTAAGATCGCAGTAAATTTGCAGGCATTATATATAATAAAATTTTGTAACTCGCAGTAGATATATCATGTTCATTATAGCCTGTAAGATCGCAGTAATTATATATTAAAATGGCAGTAAATTCAATGTTCATAAAAGAGATTCACCGACATTCGATACCAACAAAATGCCACAAACATTGCTATCTATTCACTGAACAATCAAAAGAAACACTGAATAGAAACTGTGAAAAAACGATGGATATATAATCGCTACTCTAACTGTGAACCAGTAAATTGTGGAATCTAACCAGTAAATGCAAAATCGTTGGTAATAATCTATTAAAAATATATGCAAGACTGCCTTGTACCATACCATAAAACGTTGTCCCAAAATTTACTATCAAACATTAAATCTGTTCACTGCAGTCAATAAAAAGTAATCATTGTCTTTACTAGGGTAATTTCACTATCAAAGTAATATATATTGCAGAGGGAGAACGCAAGCCAGATGTATGAGAATTGTAGGGAAAAATCGCCTTCAAATATATTGAAATGCATAGGGAATACTGCAGTCCCAATAAAATGTAAGGGATGTCAAACAAGAGGACAAATCGTAGTCCAATATAATTTATAACTGTCATTCAAGTGGACAAACGCAGGCTAAATTCGTCCTCAATTGAACTAAAGTGCAGAAGTAAAATCATAGGGAACGATGATGAACAAAGCACAGGGCAATCATTCACTAGAAGGCGCAAGATAATCAACCAGCCCGAAACAATCAATAGGGGTAGACGACTGGCAGAAAAATCCTTCCCTCATCATCCATGCACAGAAAAGAAGGGCATTAGAATCTATAGGTCTCTATGCACCGAAGTGACAACCATCGATTCGGCTCCTAGCTGACTGCTCAGGCATGGACTGACGAACTAGGGATGATGATGAAGTAAAAAACACAGCTCTTCACAAAAAAAAAATAAAACCAATGGGACAGTCACAACATTCAGGGATTGAATGCTAAGGGAATCAAGTCAAGTAGCGAGCATTAATGAATCATGTGAGTCCAGTCGGCAAGCTATTGTCAGCCTACATCATCAATGAATCATGTCAGAAATAAAATCAATCATCATAACGTCTAATCATACGTGCATATGTCATATCAACAATAATAAAAACCCAATAGTCCACTCCTTGACTCGATCCAGAGTCCAATGGGTTTCATCGATGCCTCTGCATCCTCGAGGTCCAAAATCCTACACACTCAGGATAACTGAGTCAATAGCACCTGTCTATGTCAATACAATAGAATAACATGTCATCAATCCATAACGCTTCATAATCATAATCAAATTCCCAATAGTATAATAATTCAAATCACTTGTAAGCAAGTGTCCTCAAAGAATAAGTTTGCTCAGTGCGCACAAGAGCGGGATGTTACATACACCCCCTCTTGGTCTAAAATTCATCCCGAAGTTGCATAGTATATAAGTGCCTAAATAATGTATATCATAGTATCATAAGTCTATCTATCAAACAAAAATGGAAATTGCTGACACATATCATATGCGTCCTCCCAAGTCGCCGAGTGCAGACTATAGTTGTCCCATTGGACCTTGACCTAATCTACCGTTCGACGCCATAGCTGTCAAATGCGGTGATCCAAGATGCAGATTGGCTCAGCCATGAGCACCCCCTCATCTGACACTTTCAAGGAAATCATGTCAATAACATGTGTAGGATCACTAATATAATGTCTCAAAAAAGATACATGAAAAACATCGTGCATACGCCTCAAAGTATCAGGCAAGGCTAGTCGATAGGCCACGGGCCCCTTCCTCTCCACAATCTTGAAAGGTCCCATGAACCTAGGAGAGAGTTTATCTCCCTTTACAAACTTGATCAAACTCTTATGTGGTTTTACCCACAAGAAGACTCGATCACCAACTTCATAACTACGATCTACACGGTGCACATCATAATAACTCTTCTGCCGATCCTGTGCTTCTTTGATCCTCTGTCGTATTGTTTTCATTTGATATTCCATTTCTTGGATCACTTCTAGTCCCACCAGGACCCTATCCTCAAGCCAATCCCAACTCAAAGGTGTCCAACACGGTCACCCATAAAGGAGCTCAAAAGGTGCCATCTTAATGGTGCTTTGGTAACTATTGTTATAAGAGAATTCTACCAGTGGAAAGAATTCTTCCCAATGCTTCTATTGGTCCATCACGTACATGCACAACATGTCTTACAAGGTCTGGTTCATTCACTTAGTCTTCCCATTAGTCTCTGGGTGATACACAGTACTAAAGTTAAGTTGGGTTCCTAAGGCCTCTTGGAAACTAGTCCAAAATCACCCAGTAAATACTGATTCTCGATCAGATATAATCCTCTTAGGTACGCCATGCAGTATTACAATCTCACTGATGAAAACTCTAGCTATGTTAGGTTCCTGATACATCGTATGCATAGGACTAAAATATGCACTGTTCATCAGAGTGTCGACTACCACAAAAATCGAGTCATGTCTCCTTGCCATCAATGGCAATCCAACAATGAAATCCATCGAAATAACCTCCCATTTCAAATTCGAAATAGCGTGTGGTTGTAGTAATCCTGCTAGATGTCTATGTTCAACCTTTACCTGCTGTCATTCTAGACATCTAGCCACATACTTGACTATGTATGCCTTCATTCCCTTCCAAAAGAATAAGGGTTTAAGGTCCGCCCTCATCTTAGTGACTCCTGGGTGGGCCATGTACACTTCTCTGTGAGCCTCGTTTAGGATCAAAATCCTCAACTAATCATTCGGTGGTACTGAAATTTGGTTTTTAAACCTCAATAATCCATCGTCATCAAACGTAAATCCTTTAAATCTTGGTACCATCATTGTGTTATGTCTGATAAAATCCTTGACCTCCTTGTACTAGTCATCGTCGCGCTATAAAGTTAGAATATTTTCACGTAGATTCGTTTGAAGTGGTAACATCGAAAATATGCGTGGTCTCCGACTCAATGCATATGCCACTCGTTTCATGGTTCCTTTTATGTAAGAAATCTTGAAATCGTACTCGCTAAGCAATTCCAACCAACACCGTTGTCGCGCGTTCAGGTCGATATGCGTAAAGATGTGCTGTAGTCCACAATGGTCCGTCTTTAGTTCAAATTTTCATCCAACAAGGTAGTGTCTCCAAACCTTCAAGGCATATACAATGGCTAACAACTCCAAATTGTGCATCACATAGTTCTCCTGATGCCTTATCAGTTTCCTCGAGATGTAAGTGATCACTCGACCGTCTTGTATCAAGACTTTTCCTAAGACTTCCTTGGATGTGTCAGTGCATACCAAGAAGTATGCATCCATGTCAGGGTCCTTTAGTATCGGTGTGGTTGTCAACAACTCCTTGAGCCTCCAAAATGATTCCGCTCATTTCTCGGTCCAAAAAAACTTATTTTTCTTCTTCTACAATTCAGTGATCATATTTTCTATCTTCAAAAATCCCTCGACGAACCGTCGATAGTATCCTGCTAAACCCATGAAGCTACGCACTTCCAGGAGATTCGGTGGCACAGGCCATTCCATAATAGCCTCGACGTTTGCTGGATCCACGATGATACCTTCGTTGGAGATGACATGGCCTAAGTGGTGAATATTCGATTTATAAAACGATCATTTGGACAACTTCCCATACAATTTGTGCTCTTGCAGAAACTGTAGTACCAAGTACAAGTGATCGTCATTCTCCTCCATCGTTCGAGAGTAAATAAAAATATTGTCAATGAATACATGGACGAACTTGTCCAAGTACTCGTGAAACACCCCGTTCATCAAACTCATAAATACCCCTGGGGCGTTTGTCCGTCCAAATAGTAAAACAATAAACTCGTAATGACCAAACCTCTGTTGGAGTTACTTCACACACACCTAGGATTTATTTTTCCTAAGGTTTTTATTTGTTTATTAGTCATAATTAGTCATTATCTAGTCTCCTATATTTTAGGGGAGAATATTCCACCTGGATAATATTCTCTTTCAGTTGACACTTCAGTTTGACTAGTTGAGTTGAGTTTAGATGTTGCATTGGGATCATCACCATGATAATTCGACCTTGCCTTGGTATCATCACCAAATTGGTGCATTATCCTTGATTCCCTCAGTTAACTCCTCACTACTCTCTGTTCAGTCAGTTAACTGAAGACTAGTTGACTAGTTAACTCAACTAGGTGGCAGTTCACTCCTGTAACTGTCTGAGAGACTAGAATAGGTAGCAGTTCACTCCCATAACTGCTGGTGTGTGTCCATATCACTCTAGACCATCACTATGGCGACTTGGTTCACCTCAAGTCGAACTCATTGAGTTATACAAAGTATATCATGTGTAAATTATTCATTATTCACAACGGTTAATGAGAATTCTTCCATTCTTTCTTTCCTTCTTCTTATTTCTCCAATTCTCTCTGCAAATGTGTGTATTATTGTTTAGCTAGATATATTTTGTGTAGGTTCAACACATTTACATGGTATCAGAGCCGACAGACTGTTAAGAAAAAGCTACACCAAATTTTTTTGCAGGTACAAAAGATTGAAGACAATGAAAAGATGGAATTCCAAAAATAATTCATTCTTACACCTTACAACTATTTTTCATGGAAGGAGAAAATAGCCATACATCTCCGATCCAGAGGGTTGTATAGGTTAACCATGAATACAGATACAGAACCGACATCATCCATAGAAAAATCCAAGTACTTAAATCGCATGGATGAGGCACTTAGAAAATTTGCAGTCTTATTTCTCCCGATCTCCTTTTTCACATATCTTCCTGTAAGACTCCCAATGAAGCCTGGAAAATCTTGGAAGGGATCTTTGGAAAATAGGATGAGATGAGGGGACACATGCTGGAGGTGGAGCTACTCACATTGGATCCAAAAATCTTCAACAATATCCAAGATTTCTTTACAAAATTAAAGGATTTACCGTTGCAACTCGAAGCTCGCGGGGTTGATAAATCAACAGAGGAGAAAAAAATGGTTATTACCATTCTCTCCAAGCTTGGACCTGAATTATCTGTATTCGTATCTACATTCCATAATGTCAGATTCGCCTTTGGAGCCACTTGGAAGATGCCTTCTCTTGAGGAATTTATTGAATCCTTGACACAAGAGCAAACCAAGCTCATCAACATGGGTGCAATCAAAGGCCCAAGGGCACATGCACTCACTGTGCATGATGGCAGCCACAAATATAAAAAATATAAATATAAAGATAAGTGAAAAGATCATGCACATACGAAGAAGGAAGGGTACACAAAACCCTTCACCGATGCCTCCAGATCCAAAGGAGAAAAGGGAAGAAAAGGAGAGAAATGCACATACTGTCACAAAGGATTCCATTCAGAATATGCATACATGCATGCAAAAGAAGATCTGATGTCTCAAATACTTCAGCAAAACAACCTTGGAGATCACATCCCCGAGGGTGCAAAGAAGAAGAAGCTAGAAGTTCCGAATTCCAAGAAAGACATTCTAGCCATGCCTTGATTGCCATCAACTCCTCTCTCGATGCTTGGATTGTATATTCAGGAGCATCACATCACATGGCTGCCTAAGAAGCAGTATATTATTCTTTGGATGCATGCAAAGGTCCTCCCATTCTGATGGGGGACAAATATTCTGTCGAAGTCACCAACAAAGGAAGGATTGAACTCACCAACGGAATCTTCGAGAATGTGTTGCATGTTCCCAAGATTTCTGTCAACCTTGTCTCTGTGTATAATATGACAAATTCTAACACCGGAAAGAGAGTCATATTCACACCAAATTCCATGGACATCGACATGCAAACCAACTCCAGGGTTTCTATCAGTGAGGTAAATCATTAGTCTAGATTGTATACATTTTCTGAATTCATTGAATCTGATTCTGCTTTACTGCTTACTCATGCTGATGAAAGTATTAGAATATGGCACGAAATGTTTGGAAATTTGAATTTCATATACATGCAACAACTTAGCAAACATATATTAGTTGATGGTCTGCCAAACATCCATTTCTGCAAGGGAGTATGTGAGGGATGTGTTCTCGGAAAACACCCTCAAGAGAAATTTGACAAGGGAAAGTCTCAGCGAGCTTCCGCACCTTTATATCTGATCCACAGTGACCTCATGGGAAAATTTCCACATCCATCGATCAACAAAGCAAGGATTTTTCTCATTTTTGTTGATGATTTCTCACGTTTTACATGGATCTACTTTCTCAGGCAAAAATCCGAGGTCTTTCAACACCTCAAAGAGTTCAAAGCCTTGGTTGAGACACAGTTCGCAAAGAAGATCAAAGTCCTTTGAACTGATAACAGGGGAGAGTATGTAAATCATGAGATCCATAATCTTTTCCATGAGGCAGGGATTCAGTTGGAGCATACAGTTCCTTACACTCTGCAGCAAAACAGAGTTGTTGAGTGGAAAAACAGATCTCTAAAGGAGATGGCGTCGTGCATGTTGCATGCAAATTCACTACCACAGAGACTATGGGCTGAAGCACTTAACTGTGCAACATACATCCAAAATAGATCTCCTCATAGATATATCAAGGATAAGACCCCCTACGAGGCTTGGAGCGGCCTCAAACTGGAAGTGACCCACTTTCACATTTTTGGTTCTCGTGCATGGGCCCGGATTCCCTTTGAAAAGAGGAAGGCACTTGATCCACAAAGCACTGAGTGAATTTTTGTTGGATACCCTGATGGTGTGAAAGAATATCGGCTTATTGATATTTCTTCGGACCCATCTCATCATTGAGCGTAGTGTCCAATTCGAGGAAAGTGTCTCACATGTACCTCAATAGTCACATGCAAACACCTTCACTCTTCCACCTGTCCAAGATGATGAGCATGCACATGATGACTCTTCTTCAGATGATAGTTCAATTCATAGGACTCAGGTGATTTAGATTCAGAGTCAATACAGTCAGATGCAGATTCAGAGCATCCAGATGTAGTTGCAGAGCCAAAGCAGAGGCCCAAGTGGGCACAAAGTACTCTTCAGGATGCAGGGGATCTCATTGGTGATCCAACCAATACCAGGAGGACTTGATCTGATTTCGAGGAGCCTCTTATTTCAATCACTACCAATGAACCATTTCCATCCAGGTATCTTTTCTTGGTTCAGTCTTCAGATCCACAGTCTTATGGTGAGGCTGTTGGAAATCCATTTTGGGAATCTGCCATCGAGGAGGAGTACAACTCCCTCCTCAAGAACCAGACTTGGGATCTGGTTCCCCTTCCTTCTGGGAGGAAAATTGTCAGATGCAGATGGGTCTACAAGACCAAGAGTGCAGTGGATGGATAGATCATCAGATACAAAGCCAGGCTTGTCGCCAAAGGATTTCATCAGGTTCATGGTATTTACTATGATGAGACCTTCGCTCCAGTAGTGAAGTTGGATTCCATACGATTGGCACTTGCCATTGTGGAAGCCAAGGGATGGTAAGTCCATCAGATGGATGTGAAGAATGTATTTCTTCATGGTGATCTCTCTGAGGAGATCTACATGGAGTAGCCCCAGGGATTTATGCATGACTCATCTTTGGTTTGTTGACTGAAGAAGTCACTTTATGGCCTCAAGAAGGCTCCGAGGGCATGGTATGCCAAAATGGACTCCTACCTATTGTCACATAATTTTGTACATTGTCAATCAGACCCAAATGTATACATGCTCAAGACGACTAATTCACTTCTACTTTTAGTTCTGTATGTCGATGATTTGCTGATCACCGGTTGCTCGACTTTAGAAATTGCTGCAGTCAAGAGGATTCTTCATGACAGGTTTTTGATGAAAGACATGGGTCCACTACACTTCTTCCTTTGACTTGAGATCGGTTAGGATGCATTAGGCATCAAACTGTCTCAGGCCAAGTATGCATGAGATCTCCTTGAGAGATTTCACATGACAGACTGCAAGTCTTCTCCGACTCCTTTCCTATCAAGAGTCAAACTTGAGGATGGCGGGGAGACTCCACTGGTGGACAACAGACTGTACAAACAACTAGTGGGGAGCTTGTTGTATCTCACACACTCCAGACCATACCTCTCATATGCAATTGGCACAGTTTCCAGGTTCATGTAGGATCCACATGAGCTACATTGGAAAGATGTAAAGCGTATCCTTCGATACGTACAGGGCGCCGTCACCTTTGGGATTCATTATGCAACAAACTCTACATTAGATCTCATTAGGTTTACTGATTCCGACTGGGCTGGCGATACCACTGATTGCAAGTCCACATCTAGTTACTCACTCAGTCTTGGTTCCGAGCCTATCTTTTGGTCAAGCAAGAAGCAAGCTGCCATTTCTCTATCTTCAGCCGAGGCAGAGTACAGAGGGGTAGTTAACATAACCATTCAGGCTATGTGGCTACAACATTTTCTCACTGAGTTGGGCATTCATTTTCATTGACCGATCATCATCTGGTGTGACAACCAGAGCACTCTAAATTTCTGCAGAGATCCAGTTCAGAGGCAGCAAACGAAGCACATTGAGATCCACATGCACTACATCTGGGACTTAGTACACAAGGGGATCATCGAATTACAGTTCTATCCTTCAGCAAAATAGACGACAAACATTTTCACCAAGACCTGCACTGAGCAGAAATTCCATTCTTTGCAAGGTCGTATTGGAGTGAAGGACACAGTTGCCTAGCAACTGTAGTTCTTCTTTTTACATACATTGTACCATGAGGGGGGGTTTTTCCCATGAGTTTTCCCCTCTTTCCTCACTTTATTTTCAGTTTATATTTTGTACTTGTGTACCTAACATGGCCTCGTTGCTGGGCCCCAATCTTTATTTTCACCGTAGTGATGTTCAGGGGGGGTGTTGGAGTTACTTCACACACACCTAGGATTTTTTTTCCTAAGGTTTTTATTTTTTTATTAGTCATAATTAGTCATTATCCAGTCTCCTATATTTTTGGGGAGAATATTCCACCTGGATAATATTCTCTTTCAGTTGACACTTCAGTTTGACTAGTTGAGTTGAGTTTAGATGTTGCATTGGGATCATCACCATGATAATTCAACCTTGCCTTGGTATCATCACCAGAGTGGCACATTAACCTTGATTCCATCATTTAACTCCTAACTACTCTCTGTTCAGTCAGTTAACTGAAGACTAGTTGACTAGTTAACTCAAGTAGGTGGCAGTTCACTCCTGTAACTGCCTGAGAGACTAGAATAGGTAGCAGTTCACTCTTGTAACTGGTGGTGTGTTTCCAGATCACTCTATACCACCACTATGGTGACTTGGTTCACCTCAAGTCTAACTCATTGAGTTATACAGAGTATATCATGTGTAAATTATTCATTATTCACAATGGTTAATGAGAACTCTTCCATTCTTTCTCTCCTTCTTCTTTGTCCAATTCTCTCTGCAAATGTGTGTATTATTTTTTAGCTAGATCTATTCTGTGCAGGTTCAGCACATTTACAACCTTGTCTTAAAGGATGTCTTAGGGAATTCATCCTCCTTGATCTGTAACTAGTGATACCCTGATCACAAATCGATCTTGGAAAACACCGTCGCACCCTTCATCTGATCAAATAGATCATCAATCATTGGCAATGGATACTGATTATTGATCGTTTCCTTGTTCAATTGATGGTAGTCAATGCAGAGTCTCCATGACCCATCCTTCTTTCATATGAAGATAACAGGCACACCCCATGGTGACAGACTCAGACGTATAAGTCCCAGGTCTAGCAACTCCTTCAATTGCATTATCAATTCCTGTAACTCTGGGGTTGACATCTGATAAGGTGTTCTTGCTATCATTTCAGTCCCCAGTTTTAGTTCTATGGTAAACTCCAATTCCCTCTCTGGTAGTATCTCGGGTAACTCCTCTGGGAAGACGTCCACGAACTCTCTCACCACAAGAAGGTGTTCTAGACCTTCCGCTACTCCCTTCTCGTTTAACACAAGGATTGCATAAATCTTACATCCCTTGCGCATGCTCTTCCGTAACTGCAAGGAAGAGATAAACCTCAGGGAAACTCCCTGGTTATGACCTACAATCACGCATCTCTGTCCCTCATCATCGACCAAGCTCAACCGTTTCGTCTTACAGTTGAGTATTGCCTCATGCGATTCCAACCAATCCATACCAATTTTTGTTCTTGAGTTTATAC
Organism: Picea engelmannii; assembly: GCA_009831015.1. Classification (NCBI taxonomy): domain Eukaryota; kingdom Viridiplantae; phylum Streptophyta; class Pinopsida; order Pinales; family Pinaceae; genus Picea; species Picea engelmannii. The sequence goes on from ML779563.1 coordinate 1,058,495, forward strand.
TTAAGGCTTCAAAGTTTAATGTCAAGGCATCTGAAAATAAAGGAGGTTTTAGTGTTTGTGTTTTCTACCTTTGTTATGTGAGAAAAATTCCTAAAAATGAATTAACAACATAACAACGCAGAGGTCGTCTTTCGTGTCTGAGTTAAAATTAAAAGCATTGTGTGAAAAGAAAAAAACATAAAGTTGTTAGACAAAGCAAGCCATCTATTATAAAATAATCTTACTTCGCTACAGGAGAAGAAAATAGATGATATAACCTTAAATGAAGCATAAAATGTAGCAATCCAATTAACTCATAGGTCTTGTATTTACTAACAGTAAAATAGAGGAAAATCTGTGTGCTATTAAAATACTAAATTAAATGTAACCACAGTAGATGTTGTACTAAATTACGATAAAGCATTCATCAAGGAGATATATAAAAAGATAGTAGAATATGGAAAGATAGAAGAACACATAACTCAAATGACACGAAATGTGGAATATCTGATTTGTATTTGTATTAATCCTCAATGAGGAGAGCTTTCTCAACTACATATGGAAAAAATCCAACCATTCTTTAGTCTTTTGAAAATATATTTATACAAGAGGTTCTCAACCCTAGGCAGTTGGAATTATCATTATTCCTAGATAATAACAGTTACAAAATGAAAACCTGAACCGTTTCATTTAGTTTTTCTCTATCTTTTTCTCATACCAACAGAAACAAACATGTACATGTTACTTCATTGATTCTTTGAAGTACTCCCTTTTCCTTGCTCAAGACATTCCACACACCTGCTTAGAAATTGTACTACTAGTCTAGAAGGTTCTATCACATATTTTTCCTCAAAAATATACAACTTCTTTTATAATTGTGGCAACATGTCTTCTATCCTTTTATCTTCAGAAATCATTGACTATAACTATAACTTTGGCTTTAGCAACCATCTATCTATTTGAGCGTTGTCAACTTGCTTTAGCTGTGAAATTTCAGACTGAGCTGCCTCTAAGCTTTCTTTAATGTCAAGTTGATACTTTACAATATTGATTTGTCCTAGTATTTCAGAACCATCATCCTTTCCGAGGCCTAGTGATTCTTTATTAAGAAAATGAAAAACCTCTTCACAATTCTCTTTTATTTCCTAGGCCATTCTTTTACTCTCATGTATATTAGCCTCCCATGTCTTTAATATTATATCACCTCTGACTTGTATTGCAACAGTTAATCTAGGAGTTATAGATATTTATTCTCTAGCCGATGACATGATTTCTTCTTGAAAAGTAGTCCGGGCTGTAGTAGCCTCTCTTTCTCTAAAACCAATATTATCCAAAGACTAGTTTACTTCCCAAAAATGATTTTGGATGATTTCTACCTTATTAAAGACTCTGTTGTGCTATTTCCAATTTCTTTATCACTTCCAATGCTATATCCACAACCATTTTCTCAGTGGAACTGACCTTGTCTTGTAATTGTTTTACCAACTCATCTTGCTAGATAGTCTGTCTTTCACTCACTTGCATATTCTTATGCATCTCATCAAGACTGGACTTGAGCAGGTGGATTTCTTGTTTATCACTAGCTCTAGCCTTTTCAATCCCTTTATTGACTTCATCTCTGGCATTCTTTTCTATAGTCTTTATTTGATTTTGAAATTGACTTATTAGCCGATTCTTTTTCTTCAGTTTTTCTTTCAGATTATCAACTGAGAATAGGTTAGCTGTTGCAAAATATCCCAAAAATCCTGCTACCTCTGTAGCAAAGTATTCTTCTTCCAAATTTTGTCCATCCAATAGTACTCTATGCTTTTTGACAATTGCACCTTCTTTCTGGTGCATTTATTTCTTCACCACAACTTTCCTTTTCTTACTAAAAACGAAATTGGAAGGAGGTATCTCTTCAATAGGGATAGGCGTGAGATATCCTATGATTATTACCTCTACATTAGGGTTTCCTATGGTGAACCGCAATGGCGTGACAACCTGAATGGGGCTGCCGATTTCTATAGATAACTGTTTTCTGGTTCCATCTGTAGTTGATTTATCTGATGAAGAAAATGGCCTATCTTCTCCTTTCTTTTCTAATGTCTCTTCTTGATATTTGGTATGGTTATCTAATATCTCTATCTCTAGGATGTCTTCTTTCTGAGTCGAGACCTCAGATTTATCTAAGTTTTCTGGGGCTTATTGTTTGCTAGAGATTACGGCTTCTGGATTTTGGGTCTCTGTTTGCTGTGTAGCTGGATACATTGGGTTTTACCCTTATAATACTTTAGGAAGACTACTTCTTTGGTGCTTTTGGAAGTTGTAAAAATCGATCATTTTATCAGGTGATAGATCTCGAACTCTACTCAGAACTTCAAGGTAAGATTTCTCCCCTTAGAACATTTCATCCTACGAGGACTCTTCATGTTCGTACTTTTTAAGATTGCAACTGGCCATATTCTTACCCATGACCTTCTGCGGGTCGTGCTTCTTGAATTCAATGTTAACCATATTTATTTCTTCTAGGGCCGCAACCTCCACTTTGGAGTGGCTGAAATCCAATAAAGAAAATGCACCAATCTGTAAGGGAAAAGATGGACATACCTTTTTCTACACTACTTTGAGTTCTTTGCTAATCCCGCTGAGTACTGTTTGTCGTGCGACCTCGCGGAACACCAGTCAGTCTGGTAAAAATTGTGGTAAATCATATGGGTGAACTGAACAACCAAAAAATCTGATATAAGAGAAGTGTTCCTTGATGTACCAGTCTTCTACTTTATCTATGTTAGCCACAACTGTGTCTGAAATTCTAGGAGGTGGGTGACCAAATATAGTAGTGTACATTAACACCGCTACCCAATTACAGATTTCATAAAATAAATCCTTTGCCTTGTCTTCCTAGAGTTTTGAATGATAAATATGAATTAGTTCTGCACTATCTGGAGTCCAGCTCCAACCCGTCAGTTGGAAAGGCGTCATGAAATAGATGGAGTCCATAATATAAGCTGACATGAAGAATGAAGCTGATTTCCATTTCTCTTTCTTTGCCTGGTATTCTGTAATTTCACTAGTCAGATTGTACGACAGTATCTTGGCCCAGTTGAAAAAATATCCTTCCGCTATTGTGTGTATAGTGGGTACCCATGGTAGAAAAAAATGGGTTGTGTTCTCTTTTCCACAAAGTCTACACATCATCATGGCTATATACATGAACTACAGGTCTAGCGATGAGATTAAGTATATGCCATGAGAATTGGATATGAAATTTTCAAGGCGTGAACACCAATCCCTGATCAAGTTGGAAAGACTCTTTCGATATTGATCACACTCCTTATTGTTAAAATTCACTAATAAAATGGCATTGTAAACAAATTTTGGTGTTGAAGACAGTTTATACATCATTTGTATGTGTTCTGGCTGAAATGACCCAACGAATACCTTCTGAGAATTGAAAATAGTTCTAGTTGGGATATCCACACGATCCAATGCCCATTTAATCATGTCATTGTAGGGTAAAATACTCGGCCTTGTTGCTACCTTATTAATATCTGACTGAGAAATAGTCTTTTATTTAGTAGATAAGTCTTCCTTTTCGTTGTTGCTTGAATCATCAGGACAATTTGCCAGCTCGTACTATAGGATGTTGAATACATTCGTCCAAGTTTTAACTGCGTTTATACTTCTAGGTGAGGTGTTGGAGATAACCTCTGAACTCTGGCCTGAACTCTCACTAGTTTCTTTAGCTTATTTTCATGGCAGCATGGTAGCAGTTCTTTAAAACCTACTATTTGTCACAGAAAATGCACATGACTGAGTATCTCATTAAGCAAGCTCTACCAAAACGTGAATGTAATTGAAAATGAAAAAGTCTTTCTTGCCTTAGATGCCTCGACCTTCATATACCTTTACTGACAATACGTTTAATTCTTCTAATAAAAATATTTGGGCATTAAAGTAGGATCTTATTTGAAATCATTTCCCGAGGTTGGTCATTTAATATCATTAATGGTCAATTTTTCGTAATCAGGAAAGTATAAATCTAATTTGAAATCACCTGTATCGAAATCAACATAAACTCAACGGTTAAATTAAAATGTTTTATTTTGATAATAAATTGAGTTTATATGACTATTAATTATGTTTAACCTTGATCCACTTCAGAATTTCGGGTCCCATGCTATCCTACTTATTTTCATGCTATAACCCCGAACCGTGGAATCACGATTGATTAATTGTTCTTAATCATGTTTAAATTTTATAAATAATCACGATTAATTAATGATTTTGTGACTTCGCATATCGGGGATTTAAGTTATCGTTTGAGACAGGATTCCTGAAACACAAAGTTGTGATAAGGTTAATTATTGTCTCGATTTAATTCAATCTAGTTTTGCGACTTCACATAGCAGAAATTTGGAGTTCTCTGTATGTCTAACTGTTAGTATTGCGAAACCCTGAAACCCGATGTTTTGAAAGATGTCTTTAGTGATTTAGCTTATTTTTTAATGAATGGGCGGCTCCATAACTTGAAAATATTTTATACCATTGGATTAATCAGAAGACTTTATCGACAGTAGTATCCAAGTGCACATTTATCCTTATTTAAACAAAATGAAACCTTTTAAGTCTAATGTTTTAGAAAAATATATATGTTTCAACATAGGCTCCATCTAGGGATCTCATTTCCTTGCGGGACAAGAAGAACAATAGATTGAGTGCCTTTATTGGACTTTGAACAAGAAGACACACATAAGGACTTTGGAATTCATCCATATCTCTGAAAAATTTCAAAACTTAATCATTCATGAATCTTGAATTCAGGCTTAAAATGATTCCTTTTCTTAAAACTGATTTTAGAATTGCTTGAGATAATCAAAACAACCTTAACCAATCTATCAGACTTTTTTCGATTTTATTCGCATCAAGACAAGGTGATTTTAATGTTTTAAACATGGAGTCCCACATTATCTTAGAATGTAGATCTAGCCTGAGAAAGAATTAGTTGCCAGGGCACATTATAATACATGTATAACAACCTTATAGATATCATAGACATTGCTTCACTGCCAGCGAGCCTGCTCAATACCCCAGTGAAGTTATCTAATTCACATATTGAATTTCCTTTCACCACTTCAATTAATAAATTTTTATTTAAGTGTTGAGATGAGGGAAATCATTGAATGAATTTCCTTTCATCATCTCCTTTGGACTAGATGGGAGTAATCATTAAATAAATTTTTTTCACCATTTGTCTTATATTTTAAAACATGAAGTGGGGAAAATCAATTTTATATGATAAAATATACCATGGATGATATCTATTTATATTTTAGCACTAGGTCTGTTAACTCACTTTGATTACTCTGGACTAATCCTCTTCTAACTATGAAACACCTTCACTTACTAGGAAGTTTTCATGGGGAGTTTTGTTTTCCAGGGACTTTCCTTGAGCGACATCAATCATTTTAAATCTAGTAAAGAGGTTAGAGTAGTTAGGATTAGTCCAAACATACTTTGTATTTAAGTTAAAGTTAGGAATATCATTAGAATTTTCGCTTATCTTCATGTGGAAGATTTGTTTTTAAGTTTCCAGAGTTAAAGTGAAGTTCTTTTTCCTCTTTGAAGATGAGCAAGAAAAAATACTTGTATTGCTAGCTTTTTTCTTTTAAAAACCTTCTTTTTATATTTTTTATCTAGAGGGAAAACTTGAAAATTATGTTGTAATTTTGCGACCCTCTGACTATAAATCAGGTGACAATATTAGTGCAGATGAAAATTTTGACATATTCATTAATATCCTCTTGAAATTTTTTACTTGGGTCGCCAGGTCAGAAGTTCATACCTTAGATTTTCTCTATATTTTCAGCCAAGAAAACCATTATTTTATCACCTGTTTCAAGAGAACTTCAATGCGAGTATTGATTCCTGCTAGAGATTATCTCTCAGTTATCATCCTGTATCTTGCAATGAGATGAATCATGAAAAATGTTAGGAACTCTTTGCTGATTGGAAGCCTACTTGTTGTATATATATATATATATATATATATATATATATATATATATATATATATATATATATTTATTTATTTAAATGAAATCAACTAATCTGTTTCTATTTACAGTGAAAATAAAAACTTACCAAAAGGACGAAAATTATAACAAAAATTGAAAACCAAATCGGTATGTACAATGAGAGTTTGGAACTGTATTAATGCATGAAATGTTTGAGGTAACGCCCATTGATAGGGGCGTTAAGAATATTTTCATCAAGATTTTCTAACAAAAATGCATTCTTTCCTTCAAAGGATGAAATTTTATACGGTCCACACGAGATCTGATCAAACTTACTGTGCTTCCCCACATATTCTTTTCTGGCTTCCCACTTTAAAACCAAATCACCAAGGAGAAAATATCTATCTTTAGCTTTCTGGTCAAACAAGGCTTTCATGTTATCCTAATACTTTTGTATTTTTTCATCTACTTCAGCTTTATTTTGTTGAACTTCAATCATTTGATTTATTCTTATGGTGATGTCATTTGGCTCTTATTTTGAGTATTTCCAGAGTTTCATTATAGGCAACGCAAGATTTATGGGTAAAATAATGTCAGTACCATATACCATCTGAAATGGGGACATTTCGATGGATCTTTTTGTGCCTATTCTGTTAGCCCATAAAGCATATTTCAAATGTACATGCCATTCCTTCTTATTTTCGGTCAACATTTTTTTTAATTATGGTTATCAAGCTCTTTCTCGATGACTCTGCTAATCCATTACCCTGTGGATAGTAAGCAACGGAATGTCCTAATACAATGTTGTACTTTTGAAAAAAACTTATCATGGCGATGGATTTGAATGCTTGAGCATTATCAATAACTATCTTTCAAGGACAACCAAATCTTGATAGAATGTTCTCTTCCAAGAAACTGATCACCATCATGTCTGTTGCATTTTGCGTAGGAATGGCTTCTACCCATTTAGTGAAATAATTAGTAGCAGTCAAAATCCACTTATGTTGAGCACTAGAATGGGGATTTATTTCTCCGATGAAATCAAGGCCCCATTGTTGAAACGAGGCTTCAACTTTAACTGGAACCAAAGGTAGTGCATGAATATTTTGTTTGCCTGTGAACACTTGACAGGGGTTACAAGCTCTGACCTTAGCATTCACATCATTGAATAATTTTGGCCAATAATATCCAACTCTTAGGATTTTGTAGGCTGTTTCTCTCCATGCGTGATGTCCTCCACACACTCCTTCGTGAAATTCGTTTATAACTTTCTCTGTTTCAGATTCTACTAAATAACTCAGTAAGAAACCCAGAGGATCCTTCCAATATAGTTGACCATCTACAATGCAATATTTTACTGCATGTAACTTCAATGTTCTATCTTTAGATGGAGTTAGGTCATTGGGGCATTGAAGAGTCAAAAGATATGAAACAATGTCACTATACCAAGCTGAAGAAGAGAATTTTTCTCAAATTTTGGTTGCAGGTACAATAACATCAAATTCATTTATATCTAAAAATCCCTCATACTCTTGCAAATGATTTATTCCAAGTGCTTTAAAATTTGATTAAGCTAATAGCTTAGCCAAACCTTGACCTTTTACAATCTTGGTCGGTTTCACTTCTAGGTCAAAATCCTGAATTTTATCAAGCCATCCGCCCCTCCTTCCATCACTATTGAGTTAAACTAATATATCTTTAACAAAATTGGTGGGTACATATGCAATTATTTTAGAATGTAGTACGTAGGTCTTGAAAGCCTTTAGGGCCTTCACCATTGCATAAGATTTCTTTTCCAATATATCATACTTTAGTTCAACATCTCTGAGACTTTTACTAAAAAATGCAATAGGGTGCTCAAAACCCTCATCATTCTTTTGTAACAGTACGACTGCAATAGTATGTTTAGAGGCGAATGGAAAAATAAAGAATTCTTTCATATAATCTGGGCTTGCTATAGTGACGCCTTGGCCTCACTTGTCCACTTGACCTCACTGTCTTTCTTGAGCATATCTGTAATCATTTTTACAATTTTAGCGAAGTTTGGGATAAATATTCTTAAAAAATTAATTTTTCCTAAAAATGACTGGATCTCCTTTCTATTTCTAGGAATATTAATAGTGTATATAGCTTCGACCCTCTTTGGATCACTTTTAATTCCATTTTTTGATACTATATGGCACAAGAGTTTACCTTCCTGCATTCCAAAATGAGATTTCCTGGGATTCAGAGACAAACCGAATTTATGACATTTCTCAAACGTCTGTTTGAGGTGCAACAGGTGTTCTGCATCAGATTTAGAAAACACAGTTAGATCATCAAGATGAATGACAATGAACTTATCTCTTTCACCACAAAATCAATGTCCATAGCTCGTTGGAAAGTGGCTCTTGCGTTCATTAAACTAAATGACATTTTATCATACATAAAAGTACCCCATGGGGTAATGAACGCGATTTTCTCTTTATCATCTTCATGAATTTCAATTTGATTATAGCCCAAAAAGCCATCAACCATAGACATTTTGTTTTCTCCCACCACCTTTTACAATACATGATCCATTTTAGGCAATGGATAATTATCTTTGAGTAATGATCTATTTAAATTTCTGAAGTCAACACATAGTCTGATCTCAACATTTTTCTTTCTGACATGAACTAAATTAGCTACC
>ML779563.1:1067193-1080646 GCA_009831015.1 Picea engelmannii
CACAATTTCTGTAAGACCTTAACCTTGGGTGTTTAGCTTGATACTGATGATTTATCTGTTTTATAATTAATTCCGCATCACCATAGACTTCCAAGTTTTTAATTTTCAACTTCCTAGTAGCCTCTTATCCTAAGACCAAGGGTTCATATTCACATGCATTATTAGTGTAATCAATGTCCCACTGTAACCTATAAGAAAAAGGGATAATCAACTCATCTTCAGGTGCCAGAAACAACACTCCAACTCCTACTCCTTCACAAGACGAAGCACCATCGAAATATATTTTCCAAACTCCAGTACTATATACATATTTATTTGTTTTTTCTGTTTTTTCTTTTTCTGTACAAATTTCTTCTATACAATCCTCTAAATCATAATCAATGGATAAAATACAATTTCCTAAATTTTGATCTGTGACATAAACATGATAATTATTCAGATTCATCGGGTCACTTACTATATATGCCAACCTTGTCTCTATGTACAAGCGGGTAAACTATCCATCGAAGATCGAGATTGTAGCGTATGTCATGTCAAGTTGAAGGGATCCTCCCAGTTTGGCACCCCAAGACCTGGATAAAAATATGCCATAATTTGGAGGTATATCAGCAACAACCACATCCATCAGAACATTTTTTACAGGAACATGCACAAGATTAACCACTAAATCTTTAATCATGCCCACACATTTAACTTTTCTTGAATAAAAAGAATATAAATCTCCATATGGTCGAGCAATTCTGAGACCAAGCCTATCCATAATACCTTTGGGAATCACATTATGGGAAGCTCCAGAATCCAACATACCATTATGAATAAGATGATCATGCATAATTAGGGTAATGTAGAAAGGAGCGACAATATCTCTGGCACCTTCAAAATGTGGACAAAAAATTATATTCGGTTTATCATCTTCTAAATTTATGACATTGGCCTGACTTTCAATATCTGAAAAATTTATCATTTTAGGAATTTGTTTTCTATAAGTAGGATTTTTTTCCAATTCAAACAGAGGTACATGAATATTGATCTTATTAATCTCATTCTCTAGATCGAAATTTTCCGTTGTCTTATCGACTTCCCTGGTTTGGATAAACATCTTTTTTTTTTTATCTGATTTATCGGTTTGTGTTTCCTTTGTTTCAGTCGGGTTTGTTTTTACAGTCTGGGTTTCGAATAATTTTTTTTTGACATTCTGTGTCTCAGCTAACGGTGAAGCTATCTCATTATCTTTTCTCTTCGACAAAATTTTCTTTGGTTGAGCAGTTGTGATATTTCTATCTCTAGGCCTTAGATTATACTTCTACTGAAGTTCAGCCATTATATTATCAATGATTCCTTGATAAGAGCATTCCTTTGTATTATTTATGCTTTCATAATGATTAGACCAATATTTGTATTTAGAGACTTTTCATAATCTTGTTTCGTCAAAAAAGGTGCTTGGCAATCATCACCAATATTATTCATATCTTCTTCTAACTCTTCAAAGTTTCACAGGTCCTGTCCTCCTATAAAATTTTCGTTCTTAAAGGGGGGCCTGAATCTTTTGATATTCATTCTTGATCTGTCTTTGTTGGATTTGAGGATTAGGATTTCTTCTGAAATCTTTTCTAGGGAACCGATCATTCTTATATTGGTTCAATTCCATTTTCGAGATTTTATTTGACAATTCTTTGATTATTTTTTCCATGTCATCCATATTATCTTCTAAGGACCTCCCATATCCGGAGGGTCCTGCTTGTTCTCTGTATCGTCTGATTTATTTATTTCCCGGTTCTAATTTAGATTTTAAATTCCCTGATGCCATCATATTTGACTCAATTTCTAAAACATCGTCCTGCATTTTAGTGAGGTCGACAAATATTCTTTCCCTCAACAACAGAGAAAAATCAAGATCAAAAGACCCCAAAAAAGTTACTTTCACTGCAGGTTGGGAAGGTTTAACCTCAGCTGGAATATTATTATACAATTTATTAAATCTTTGAGTAAACTCGAGAACTATTTCTAAATTTTTCTTCCTTAAAGCTCCAAACTCAGTTAGATAATAAAGGTGATCTTTTCTTTCTCCCTATTGTCTGATAAAGGAACTTTCTAACTCGCCATATGATCCTATGGAATCTGTTGGCAGTCCTTGGAACTCGGTTTTTACCTCTCATTCAAAGGTTTGAACTATAAGCCTCGAATAAACATCCTCGTACTCAAGGCCAAGGATATCAGCGAATTGATCGAAGAAATTTATGTGCTCAGTTGCGGTTAAGTCTCCCTCTCTGGTGAACTTTGGCAGTTTTTTCATATAGTTTTCAGGTAAATCATGGAGGGGAACTGGGAGGACCAAAGGAGCATACCTAGCATCTAATTTAGAAAAAAATCTAGGAGGTAGGTGCAGTCCTTGAGCACCTCCTCCTCCTCCTCCAACACCATGTCCAACACCTCCGACACCACCTCCAGCACCACCTACTTCGTCCACAACCATTGATAATTTAAGAGATGAAAATTTGGGATTATGAGAAGGATTTTCAAGAATGTGTAGTGACCTTTCGATCCCTTCAGGATTAAGCAAAAAAGGTTCAAGAGACAGGAAATCTGAAAAAGATGGAAAAGGGAAATGAGGTCCAGGTTCTTCAGATTTACAGGATGTATAAACAAGAGAACCAATAGGAGTCAAGTCAGAGTATAAGATGTCTTCTTCAAAACTTTGAGAGGTTGGAAGCTTGACTTCAGGAACTGATGAAATATCAATTGAAACGGGTATTGAGATAGATTTTTCACCTTTATTGGTAAAGGAGACAGTTGGAACAGTCTCAGATTTAATCCCAGGTGAAACCAACTCGGGTTTTAGGGTTTCAGTTTTGATTCTAACAGTAAATGTTTCTTCAGAAAAGACTTGAGTAAAAACTTCTTGCGGAGTTAACTGCTCAAATAAAACCCTAGTATCAGATTTGGGTTCATAAATTACTTGATGAGGCAATAGTCTTTTTAAGGTATCCCCTTGGTTTCAAAAGTTTTTCAGGGTCAGATACAAAAGAAAACTGCTTACCGTCTGGATTATTTTTGGTATTTCTTCGACTAAATGCCAGTTTATTAATTGTGGAGTCGCCATGTGAAAGATAAAAATTATCCTTATAATGTATTCAATATTTGTTCACTATCAAAGAGAGAAACTTACCAATGTCGTTCTCACAGGGAAAAATAACTCTGTTTCTCCACTCCTCGACAACAACGCCAAAAATATGTTGTTCCTGAGTTTATACTTAAGGCTTCAAAGTATAATGTCAAGGCATCTAGAAATAAAGGAGGTTTTAGTGTTTGTGTTTTCTACCTCTGTTATGTGACAAAAATTCCTAAAAATGAATTAACAACATAACAACTCAAAGGCTGTCTTTCGTGTCTGAGTTAAAATTAAAAGCATTGGGTGAAAAGAGAAAAACATAAAGCTGTTAGACAAAACAAGATATCTATTACAGAAGAATCTTACTTCTCTACATGAGAAGAAAATAGATGATATAACCTTAAATGAAGCATAAAATGTAGCAATCTAATTAACTCACAGGTCTTGTATTTATTAACAGTAAAACAAAGGAAAAACTGTGCGCTATTAAATTACTAAATGAAATGTAACCACAATATATGTTGTACTAAATTGCGATCAAGCATTCATCAAGGAGATATATAAAAAGATACTAGAATGTGGAAAGATAGAAGAACACATAACTCAAATGACACGAAATGTGGAATATATGATATGTATTTGTATTAATTCTCAATGAGGAGGTCTTTCTCAACTACATATGGAAAACATGCAACCATTCTTTAGTCTTTTGAAAATATATTTATACAAGAGGTTCTCAACCCTAGGCAGTTGGAATTCTTGTTATTCCTAGATAATAATGGTTACAAAATGAAAACCTGAACTGTTTCATTTAGTTTTTCTCTATCTATTTCTCATACTAGCAGAAACATACATGTACATGTTACTTCATTGATTCTTTGAAATACTCCCTTTTCCTTGATCAAGACATTCCACACACCTTCTTAGAAATTGTACTACTAGTCTATAAGGTTCTGTCACATCTTTTACCTCAAAAAGATACAACTTCTTTTGTAATTGTGGCAACCTGTCTTCTATCCTTTTATCTTTAGAAATCATTGATTGTAACTGTAACTATGGCTTTACCAACCATGTATCTATTTGAGCGATGTCAACCTGTTGTAGCTATGAAATTTCAGCCCGAGATGCCTCTAAGATTTCTTTGATGTCAAGTTGATGCTTCACAATATTGATTTGTCCTAGTATTTCATAACCATCATCCTTTCTGATGCCTAGTGATTCTTTATTAAGAAAATGAAAAACCTCTTCACAATTCTCTTTTATTTCCTTGGCTGTTCTTTTACTCTCGACTATATTGGCCTCCCATGTATTTAATATTATATCACCTCTAACATGTTTTGCAACAATCAATATGGGAGTTACAGATATTTCTTCTCTAGCCGATGACATGACCGCTTCTTGAAAAGTTGTCTGGGATGCAATAGCCTCTCTTTCTCTGAAACCAATATTATCCAAAGACTGGTTTACTTCCCGAAAATTATTTTGGATGATTTCTACTTTAGTAAAAAAGCTCTGTTGTGCTATTTCCAATTTCTTTATCATTTCCAATGCTTGAGCTTGAAACAATGCTATATCCACAACCATTTTCTCAGTGGAACTGACCTTGTCTTGTAATTGTTTTACCAACTCATCTTGTTGGATAATATTTCTTACTCTCACTTGCATCTTCTTATGCACCTCATCAATACTGGACTTGCGCAGTTGGATTTCTTGTTTATCACTAGCTCTAGCTTGTTCAAGCCCTTTATTGACTTCATCTCTAACATTCTTTTCTGTAGTCTTTATTTTATTTTGCAACTGACTTATCACCTGATTCACTTGCTTCAGTTTTTATTTCAGATTATCAACTAAGAATAGGTTAGCTGTTGCAAAATCTCCCAAAGATCCTGCTACCTCTATAGAAAAGTCTTCTTCTTCTAAATTTTGTCCATCCAATAGTACTCTATGCTTTTTGACAGTTGCACCTTCTTTCTGGTGCATTTCTTCTTCACCACAACTTTCCTTTTCTTACTGAAAAAGAAATCGGAAGGAGGTGTCTCTTCAATAGGGATAGGCGTGAGATCTTCTATGAGTATTACCTCTGCATTAGGGTTTCCTCTAGTGAACTGCAATGACGTGACAACCTGAATGGGGTTGTCGATTTATGTAGATAACTGTTTTCCAGTTCCATATGTAATTGATTTATCTGATGAAGACAATGTCCTATCTTCTATTTTCTTTGCTAATGTCTCTACTTGATCTTTGGTTTGGTTATCTAATATATCTATCTCCAGGATATCTTCTTTATGATTTGAGACCTCAGATTTCTCTAAGTTTTCCAAGGCTTCTTGTTTGCTAGAGCTTACGACTTCTGGATTCTGGGTCTCTGTTTTTTGTGTAGCTGGAGACAATGGGTTTTACCCTTGCAATACTTTCGGAAGAACACTTTTTAGGTGCTTTTGGAAGTTGTAAAAATCAATCATTTTATCAGGTGATAGAGCTCAAACTCTGCTCAGAACTTCTCGGTAATATTTTGCTCCTCGGAACATTTTTTCCTGCGGGGACTCTTCATGTTCGTACTTTTTAAGATTACAACTAGCCAACTGGTTATCCACGACCTTATGTGGTTCATGCCTCTTGAATTCAATGTTAACCCGATTTATTTCTTCTAGGGCCGAAACCTCCACTTTGGAGTGGCTGAAATCCAATAAAGAAAATGCACCAATCTGTAAGGGAAAATGTGGGCATACCTTTTTCTGCACTTTTTTGAGTTCTTTGCTAATTCCGCCGAGTACTGTTTGTCATGCGACCTCGCAACACACCAGTTGATTTGGTAAAAATTGCGGTAAAGCATATGGGGGAACTGACTAACCGAAAACTCTGATATAAGAGAAGTTTTCCTCGATGTACCAGTCTGCCACTTTATCCAGGTTAGCCACAACTGTGTCTTAAATTCTAGAAGGTGGGTGACCAAATATAGCAGTGTGCATTGACACTTCTACCCAATTACAGATTTCATAAAATAAAACTTTTGCCTTGTCTTCCTAGAGTTTTGAATGATAAATATGAATTGGTTCTGCACTATCTGGAGTCCATCTCCAGCCCATCAGTGGGAAAGGCGTCATGAAATAGATGGCGTCCATAATATAGGCTGACATGAAGAATGAAGTTGATTTCCCTTTGGCTTTCTTTGCTTGGTATTCTGTAATTTCACTATCTAGACTGTCCGACAATATCTTGTCCTAGTCAAAAGAATATGCTTTTTCTATTGTGTGTATAATGGGTGCCCATGGTAGAAAGAAATGGGTTGTGTTCTCTTTTCCATAGACTCTACACACAATCATGGATATATACATGAACTGCGATTCTAGTGATGAGATTGAGTATATGTCATGAGAATCGGCTCTGAACTTTTTGGGGTGTGAACACCAATCCTTGATCAAGTTGGAAAGACTCTTTCCATATTGATCACACTCCTTGTTAAAATTCACTAAGAAACTAGAATTATAAATGAATTTTGGTGTTGAAGACAATTTATACATCGCCTGTATGTGTTCCGGTTGAAATGACCCAACGACTACCTTCTGAGAATTGAAAATAGTTCTAGTTGGGTTATCCACATGATCCAGTGCCCATTTAAGCATGTCATTGTAGGGTAAAAGACTCAGCCTTGTTGCTACCTTATGCATCTCCGACTGAGCAATAGTCTTGTATTTAGTAGATAAGTCTTCCTTTTCGTTGTCGCTTGAATCATCAGGACATTTTACCAGCTTGTACTGTAGGATTTTAAATACATTCGTCCAGGTTTTAACTGTGTTTATACTTCTAGGTGAGGTGTCGAAGATAACCTCTGAACTCTGGCCTGAACTCTCACTAGTTTCTTTAACTACTTTTCATGATGACATGGTAGCAGTTCTTTAAAACCTGTTATTTGTCACAGAAAACGCACAGGACTGAGTATCTTGTTAAGCAAGCTCTACCAAAACGTGAATGTAATTGAAAATGAAAAAGTCTTTCTTGCCTTAGATGCCTTGACCTGCATATACCTTTACCAACAATACATTTAATTCTTTTAATAAAAATATTTGGGCATTAAAGCATGATCTTATTTGAAATCATTTCCCCAGGCTGGTCATTTAATAACATTAATGGTCAATTTTCATGATCGGGAAAGTATAAATCTAATTTGAAATCACCCGTATCGCAATCAACATAAACTCTACAGTTAAATTAAAATGTTTTATTTTGATAATAAATTGAGTTTATATGAATAATTAATTATGTTTAACCTTGATCCACTTCAGAATTTCGGGTCCCTTTCTATCCTACTTATTTTCAAGTTATAACCTCGAACCGCAAAATCACGATTGATTAATTAATCTTAATTGTGTTTAACTTTTATAAATAATCGTGATTAATTAATGATTTCGCGACTTCGCATATCGAGGATTTAAGTTATCGTTTGAGGCAGGATTCCCGAAACATGAAGTTGCGATAAGGTTAATTATCGTTAATCATTTTAATTGTTTAATTAACTCGATTTAATTCAAGCTATTTTCGCGACTTCGCATATCAGAACTTTGGAGTTCTTTGTATGTCTAGTTGTTACTAGTGCGAAACCCCGAAACCTGATAGTTTGAAAGATGTATTTAGTTATTTAGATTGTTTTTAACGAATGGGAAGCTCCACAACTTGAAAATATTTTAGACCATTGGATTAATCAGAAGACTTTATCGATGGTAGTATCCAAGTGCGCATTTATCCTTATTTAAACAAAATGAAACTTTTTAAGTCTAATGTTTTAGAAAAATATATATGTTTCAACACCGATCACAACGTCATAAGATACTAAGATCGTGACGTACATGTTGGCCCTAGTGAAAAAATCTCCCAGGTTAAAGGTACAACCCATAACCTTTCCTTCAACCTTCTGTTTGTCTCTCGAAGCCATCTCTACAAAGCTAAACTCATCCTATTAGACTACCTTTACCTTAATCCTTTTTAGCATTGCACCAGAAATGAAACTCTCGGTAGCACCAGGATCCATCAAAATAATAAGGGTCTGGTCAGCGATGGTACCTGACATCTCGAGTATAGTCGACTGGTGCTCTGCTTGGCAGTTATTCACTGCTGCATGAATCCGATAGGCCTTGCCCAAATCTCCCACGGTAGTGGGTCTGAATGATCCAGATGCTCTAGTCCTCTCCATTGGGAAATCACTCTGGTAGTGTGGCTCCCCACATGTCCAACAAATCTTCTTTGGTCCAATACTCTTGCTACCCGAAGTAGAAGCTGACGACCCACCAACCTAGAATATTGGTCTGTTCTACTGAACATGCCTAAACTGTTGCTGCTGCGGTCGATGTTGCGACTGATGTGGTGGTCCCCGGTAAGGTGTCCACTGTTGAGGTGCTGGTCACCGAGGTGTAGTGAAAGTGGATCCCCTCTGGGAGCCATGATATCTTGGCGTATGTCTGGCTGGTGTCTGATGCTGCAACACACCAGATGACACCTGACCTACTGACCTCACTGGAGTCCTACTCTGACCCCCACTGATAAGCTCCTCCTATGCTATGATGGCCTTCTAGAAAACATCATGCAAGGTCTGAGGCATCAAAATCCTAACCTTTTCACATATGATGACATTAAGACCAAACAAAAACTTTTTGACCTTAATTTTCTTAGTATTAAGATGCAGAGCATACGAAAGCAACTCCATAAAATGGGCCTTATACTCGGGCACCGTACGACCACCTTGTTGTAAGACGTTGAACTTGTTGAGATGACACTCAATGAATTCCTCTGATAGGTACCTCTCTCGGAACCATTCCTTGAACAGTTCCCATGACACGTCTTCGACCATCATGTTAAATTATGGCAGGAGCGTCTTCCACCAAAGAAGAGCGCTCCCCTTCAGTTGAAATACCACCATGCAGACCTTCATGTTGGAGGTATAGTCTCGAAGTGAAAAACACATCGCCATATTCTCCAACCATGCTTGGGTGACTGCGCTGTCCGGGGCACCAAAGAACTTGGGAAATTTGGCCTTCTCAAGTTCACGGTGAATGCTACCAGTACCAACTGGAGCATGTGGTGGACCCTCAGGGGGTTCCAGTGCCCTGGCCTCATCTCTATCCAAACAGATGATTAGTGCCTTAGACATCCATTGAAAAGACCTCATCAGCCTAACCACATCACCCACCGCTATCTGCTCCTACCCGACAACCTGTTCGTCTCCCTGGGGGTTAGACCCCTCAAGCGTGGATGATACTAGAGGCATCGTGCCTCCTCCCCTAACACCATGTCCTCTGCCTCCACAACGTCCTCTAACCATGATTACCTGCATGAATACAAGTCAACTTAATTAGCAAAATTATAATCCAATATCATATCAATGAAAGCTGAAGTGTTCCCAAGTTGTGGGTTGAACCTTCTCTGATACCATATGTAACGACCCCATCGTTACAACTACAAACGAAGCAGAAAGTGTATTTTTTTTTATACCGAACGACAACTACGATTACAACTAAACAAAACATCTGTCGATGAGCACCATGCCCACATAATAGGCAATAGAAAACTATGATTCCATGCACTAGCACAAGAGAAACTAGACGAAACATGAAAAAAAATAGAGAGAAATGACTACCCGCTCAACACAAACATGACAACATATACAAGCTAAGGGACAACATCTGCCATCCTGACAAAACAAACTTGATGGCCAGTGACTAGAACCACTATGGCGCGCAGACCCAATGCATGAAGGCGTTCAACCCATGTGCCAATAGAAAAATTAAAACGATAAACAACACTCACACGGAAGGCACAAATTTCGTCCAAGTTACCATCCGACTCTATCCAATAGGGAACTCCATGATCCCCTCATTAGGACTCATACCGTCCCCAGGTGGCAGGTGCGACGATAAACCTAGTGCAACATAACCTATCTGGACCAATGACTCAGGAAAAATCCACACACTATGAGCCTAACAATTGACAAGAAGACTACACCCACACCCCAAGCAACAGGTTGACCAGACGCAGATGACAATGCTTGAAGAATATGCACAAGCTATTAAATGACTTTAACAACAACCATAACCCAATATCCGTTAAGCATGATGTCTAAGTGTGAAGGAGTGAACTGATAGAATTGCTATCATTATCATAAACGTGGCCCAAAATGTGAACTATTACATGCACTCTAACAAATCAAAGACGCTTGTCAAAATTATAAACTGACCAATAAAAGGTGAACTTATTATCACTAAAAAGTGATCTACTCTGCTTATTAAATGTTCAACAATGCTCTCTAAACTTAAGCTGTCTAAATTATCGCTGTCCACATACTATCAAATGCTAAAATAAAATCGCCATTAATAACACATGCTATCAAATGCGGTTAATAAAATTTCTGTCTTAAACCATATGACTCATTGTCTGTTAAGCGATAAATGGATTTAAACCATCTTTTAAAGAGCTATCTTTACCCAGGATTAACAATGTAAAGTATTTAGCCAGGAATTAAATATATATTTCTCTCAACACTCCACATTACTCTTCATTAATGAAGGTCACGGTATCCACTGAAGTTGTTGTCTAAAACTGGGGAAAGATGTATGAACACAAGGCAAATCTACTGTCTAAGATCAAGGTGAATAACCATAATTATTAGATATTTAGATATCAATAATTTCACAGTCAAAAGATGTTAAGTTCATAGAGAAATTAATGGTATTGCTGTTACAATTGGAGACGCATTTTCCAAGCAGTAAATAGATGAAGTTGCTGGAGTGTAAGTGTGGATTACAAAATCTTCTAACATATCTTGTTGTAAAAGTGTGAGTATAAGACTTAGGAGCATTGTGTCTCTTCTAGGTATGTTGGGTCGAATTCTGTCGATGTTGAAAGGTTAAAGGTGGGGTTTGGTGACGGGTTGAAGATGTGATTTGGTGTGAGTATTAATATAATATTTTCTTGTTTTTATTTTTATTTTTTATAATTATAAATGGATTTCAAATTTCGAATATGTAAATGAAACATAGTTGTAAAAGAAAGGTCAAAAGAATAGAATTCAAATCCGAAATATAACAGTAGGCCATAACATGGAGTTCTAATAACATACTGACAAATATAACAGTAAGCCATAACATAGAATTTTAATAACATACTAACATTTCCTTTGATAACAACAATACTAACACACTAACAGTTCATTTGATAACAATAATACAATTTAAATTAAATTCTAACTTTTAGATCGTTGGCCTCATCTCCTCTATTTTCATTTTGAAAGTTTAACGTTTCTCAAATACTTTGAATGGATTTCCCCTTTATCTGGTCAACAATATGTTCATAAATAAAGTCTAGAAGGCTGTTGATATCCAGGTACTGGGCATCCTTCAAGAGTTCGATGAGTGCGTACTTATCATCTTCAGGAAGAGGCTGGACGAAGTTGCTTCCATTAATAATTAAAAACGCAACATTCCCAAGGTAACACACATTCAGTCATAGATTTAATGGCGCTAAGAATCACTCTGGTAAAGTTCTGCTAACACAACAGTCAACCACATTTTATTTTGCTGGCAATTAAAAGCACGAAAAGGTAGAGGAAAAACCATCTATGCAGCTCAAAAGGGAATCAAAGGCAGTAAGACAAACATGCAGTCACAATCCATACAACATGTAAATCTGTTAAGAACCAAATATCAATATAGCATAGAAAAACCTCAGAATAAATACTCAACGCCTTGAAAAAGAGATAATTTCAGATAATAAGCCTCTTCGAGGGGGCAACCTCCTTTTATCCCACATAAATGTGCAAGTACAAGATGATTCCAAATGAAAATGTCTCCTTGGTATATATAGGAGACTAGGAGGTATAATTACAACTAATGGAATAAAGCCAACATAAACAAAATAACATTACTAATGTAATATGCCCCAATTAAGGGGTAATGATCCAATATTAAGGCTTAACATGCCCCTCCCCTTGAGACAAGTGTTGTCCGCAACGCTTGAGTAACTATGGATTCTTTTGTATAAAAGATTCATCTTCTTGAGTGGAATCTTCAGTCGATAGTTTCCTCCATTTAATGAGATACTCTGAAATGGATCTATTCCTCAGCTGGAGAATTCTTGTGTCAGTGATGGCTTCAGGATCCAATATGATTTTTACTTCCTCGTCAAGTTCTAACAATATAGTTTGAACTGGGATCTTGTCGCCTATAACCTTCTTTAAGCATGAAACATGGAAAATTGGGTGTACTCATGAAGATGCAGGCAACTCCAATTTGTATGCAATACTACCAATCTTTTGCAACACCTTATAAGGGCCACAGTACTTTGGTGATAATTTATTATCATTCTTGGATTGCTTGAGGGACATCTGGTTGTATGGTTGTAGTCTTAAAAATACCCAATCCCCTACTTCAAAACTTCTTTCACTACGATGTTGATCTGCTTGTTGTTTCATGCGATTCTGTGCCATGGTCAGGTTGTCCTTTAAGATTTGGATAACTTGTTGTTGATGCTCGATGTGATCTTCCACTACTTGAACCTTAGATTTTTCTTTTAGAGAATAAGTGATGGAAGGAGGGTGGTATCCATAGAGTGCCATAAATGGTGTCATTTTTGTTGCAGTATGAAATGAAGTGTTATACCACCATTCTGCCAAAGGTAACCATTTGACCCATTGTGTTTGTTTATCAGAGACAAAGCAATGAAGGTAGCCTTCCATACATTTTTTAACTATCTCGGTTTGTCCATCAGATTGAGGATGATAGGATGAGCTATAAGCCAATTGAGTACCCAAACAAGAAAATAATTCTATCCAAAAATGTCCAGTGAAGACGGGATCTCTGTCACTTACAATAATCTTTGGTCTGCCATGTAGCTTTTGAACTATCTCCATGAATGCGGTGGCAACTGTACTAGCTTTGAAGGGATGAGAGAGTGCAAAAAAGTGTGCGTACTTGGTCAGTCTATAAACAATCACCATGATGACACTCTTTTTTTTAGACTTCGTAACCCTATGATGAAATCCATGGAAACATCCTCCCATCATTGAATTGGGATGGATAATGGTTGTAAAAGACCTGGGGTCTTAATTGTTTTCACCTTCTTTTGTTGGCAAACCAAACATTCTACCAAAAACCTTTGAACAATAGTTTTAAGGCCATCCCCCAAAAAATCCTTCTTGAATCTATGGTAGGTTTTGAAAAATCCTGAGTGCCCTCCTATTGGAGAGGTGTGAAATTCCAATAGTACCTTTTGTTTGAGTTGGGAGTTCTTACATAAATATAAGCGATCTTTGTGCCATAGTGAATCATTTTTCCATGTAAATGTATTTGATGCACTGGA
>ML779563.1:1083989-1095115 GCA_009831015.1 Picea engelmannii
AATCTTTCTTATGTTGTATCTCCCAAGTTTAGGCTCTTCTGGGTATGAAAATTTCTTTTTTGTAGTCCTCTAATATTTCTTCTCTGCAATTCCACAGGTCTGATCAAAATTGGATGTGCCAAGTGGAATTTATGGTAACTTCCCCACAACTTTCTGATTTTTGGCCTTTCCAGGAGATCTCACTTTTCTAGCATGCCCCACACAAAATAATTGATATAAAGTTCTGAAACTCATACCAGAAATACTACAGACTGTCCACTATCCAATGAAACTAGTTTCACTCAATTTGGATACTCTAGGAATAATTTATGATTGTTTTACCTGGAACACCTTTTTGAGACTAGTCAATAGGACTAGTCAGATACCCTATCTTCCATAGGGTGTATATACAAATTTAAGATGACCTAGAAGATGAAAATTTTACCATAGATACCTTACTAATTTCTGTGAATCTCCTATGGATTTTAGGGTTTGAAACATTACAAAATTTTTTTTATAGCGAAAATTCCACAACAACTCAGTTCAGGATGATTCCAGAACCCTATCTTGTACAGTCTGTATCTCCGAAAGTATAAGGCCTCATGAGCTGAAATTTTAACGCAACGTACCTTGATCTGTCTACTAAATATCATCCAAGCTGTTTTTTCTGAAACATTGTAGAAAAATAGTTATAGAGAAAATTCCAATGTGTCTCAGATGCAACAGTGAAACCCCAAGACCTTGAGCTCTGATACCATATGTTAAGAACCAAATATCAATACAATATAGAAAAACCTCATAATAAGTACTCAATGCCTTGAAAAAGAGATAATTTTATATAATAAGCCTCTTCGAGGGGGCAACCTCCTTTTACCCCACATAAATGTTCAAGTACAAGATGAATCCAAATGAAAATGTCTCCTTGGTATATATAGGAGACTAGGAGGTCTAATTACAACTAATGGAATAAAGTTGACATAAATAAAATAACATTACTAATGTAATATGCCCCAATTAAGGGGTAGTGAGCCAATATTAGGGCTTAACAAAATCATAGTAATTATAAATTAAGATCGCAGTAAATTCGCAGGCATTATATATAATAAAATTTTGTAACTCGCAGTAGATATATCATGTTCATTATAGCCTGTAAGATTGCAGTAATTATATATTAAAATTGTAGTAAATTCACTGTTTATAAAAGAGATTCGTTGACATTCGCTACCAACGAAATGCCACCAACATTGCTATCTATTCATTGAACAATCAAAAGAAACGCCGAATAGAAACTATGAACAAATGGTGGATATATAATCGCTACTCTAATTTTGAACACCACTAGCTACCACAGGTATAAAAACATGGAATCTAACCAGTAAACGCAAAATCGTTGGTAATAATCTATTAAAAATATATGCAAGACTGCCCTGTACCATACCATAAAACGTTGTCCCAAAATTTACTGTCAAACATTAAATCTGTCCAACACTGTCAATAAAAAGTAATTGTTGTCTTTACCAGGGTAATTTCGCTATCAAAGTAATATATATTGCAGAGGGAGAACACAAGCTAGATGTATGAAAAGCACAGGGAAAAATCACCTTCAAATATATTAAAATGCATAGGGAATACCATGGTCCCAATAAAATGTAAGGGCGGTCAAACAAGAGGACAAATCATAGTCCAATATAATTTATAACTGTCATTCAAGTGGACAAATAGAGGCTAAATTCGTCCTCAATTGAAATAAAGTGCAAAAGTAAAATCACATGGAATGATGATGAACAAGGCACATGATAATCATTCACCAGAAGGTGCAAGACAATAAATCAACCTGGAACAATCAATAGGGGTAGACGATTGGTAGAAACATCCTTCGCTCATCATCCACACACATAAAAGCATGGAATTAGAATCTATAGGTCACTATGCACTGAAGTGACGACCGTCGATTCGGCTCCTGGCCAACTGCTCAGGCATGGACTAGTGAACTAGGGATGAGGACGAAGTAAAAATCACAACTCTTCACAACAAATCAATAAAACCAATGGGATAGTCACAACATTCAGGGATCGAATGCCAAGGGAATCAATTCAAGCAACGAGCTTAACACTATGGAGAAATTAAGTTCTCAATTAAAATGCTAAGTCAAACACCTTCTATACACAGTTAAAAGTACATAAATGAAAGCGTAAGGTCAATAATAAACTACCATGCAGAATAAAAGAAAGCATACTGTAGCCCAAGTCGTTGTCCCGCACGCTCCACATAGCTCCCGCTTGCCGACCGGCGAGACTTCATCGGTACCTCCCAACCAATGCTAGGGGTACTCTTCTTCCCCCTTAGGCCCCCCGAGATGCAAAGGGGCCACACACACTAAACTAGAGAACAACTAGCTCCCATCTCGCCTCCCAAGGCCGAGATACCACTCCTCACCGAGTTGGGTATCCCAACTCCCACAAGATAAGTCAGTCAAGTCTAAAATTCTACAGCGTAACATTATGCATAACATAAGAGATCCATCCTCCTCCTCGTCCCTCCATTATATAGAGTTTCTAAGTCATTTTCTTTCCCAAATTCCCATTTAATTTATTGTTCAAAAATTAATTCAGAAAAATCCTCCTCATACATGTGTCACCCATCCCCTTCGTTGCACCAAAAAATAATTTCATTAATTATTTAATCACTCCTATTTCCCTCATCCACCTAAAAGCATTCCTAGAATCGCTCCTAGGTGTCCCCATATTCCCTTACACATTTTAATGACTTACCCCCTTACTAATTTACTAGTTGAGTTAAAATTAGAAAGTTCTTAAAGGCAAGATTCCTTGCTAGGTTAGTCATTCTGCTTTTTTCCTTATGTTTCCCTTCTCTTTATGTTTCCCCCTTTCCCCCTTATTTTCCTAATTCTTTTAAATTTCCCTATTTCCCTTTTTATCTAAAACTCAAATTAGAAAGTGTAGACTTTACCCTTTTTCCCCCTTTTTCTTTTTAGTTAAAAAAATTGATTAGCACATGTAACAAACAATCAATTTTGTTTCTTTTTAAAATTTTAATCCCTCAAAGTAATTTGATTTTATTTTTTATTTTTTTATAAATTAATTGAATTGCTTACCCCCTTCTCGTCACATGTTTAAAGATGATGATTTTTTTTATTATTTTTTCCTCAAGTATCACTTAGACCTAGATTTTAATTTCTGAGGCTGGGAAACATTTTTTATTAGGGAAACAAATTGTTTTTAAAACTTTCTCATCACATCATTCGTTCTAAGGCCATCCAAGTTTATTCACTTATTAGTTAAAACACGACGTGCCCTTCAGGACACATTAGGTTCTCTAAGGGTGCCACTTGCCTCATTCTGTTTCCCTTGTGCGACGTTCCCTTCAGGACGCACTACGTGCTCTAAGGGTGCCACTCGCCAAATTATGTTTCCCTTGTGCGACGTGCCCTTGGACCGCACTATGTGATCCAAGGGTGCCAATCACCTCTTGACTGACTTGGTAGACATAAAAAACCCCTGGAGTCAATACTCCGTCAGGTGATCTTGTGGGAGACTAAGTGCCTCTAAGGAATAAGGCCCCTACCTTATTGCGTGCCCCTTAGAATCATCGTGAACGACTGTCCTAGTCTTCTCTCATGACATCGTGGGTCTTCTTGAACTAGGTAATTGTTAACCTACAGTTCGAGCCGCGACGGGAGTGCTAGTAGGCTGTGGCAGGGCTGTTGTACTCACCTCTCCCTCAACGTCTCTGGTAGTCGTGCGTGACCCCTCTACTCCAGATGTGAGTTTGGTCGGCAAGCTATTGTTAGCCTGCATCATCAATGAATCATGTCAGAAATACAATCAATCATTATAATGTCTAATCAGATGTGAATATGTCATATCAACAATAATAAAAACCCAATAGTCCACTCTGTGACTCGATCTAGAGTCTAAGGGGTTTCATCGATGCCTTTGCATCCTCGAGGTCCAAAATTCTGCACACTCAGGAAAACCAAGTCAATAGCACCTGTCTATGTCAATACAACAAAATAACATGTCATCAATCCATAACACCTCATAATCATAATCAAATTCCCAATATTATAATAATCCAGATCACTTTCAAGCAAGTGTCCTCAAAGAATAAGTTCGCTCATTGCGTGCAAGAGCAGAATGTTACACTCGACATCCTCAACATCCAGAGTCCCGCACACTCAGGAGAACTCAATCAATAACACATGTTGATGTAAATGCAACAAAATAACATATCATCAAATCCACAATATCTCATAATCATAATCACACCAACCAATCGTATAAAGGACCAGATCACTTGCACGCAAGTGTCCTCAAAGAATAAGACTGCTCAGTGCATGCAAGAGTGGGATGTTACACTTAACAAATTCACATAACACCAAGGTTGTGGGTTGTAAATTCTAAAATTGCATATTTTAAGTAAACTTAAAGGTTTTGAAGTTTGAGAATGCATATGTAGACTTTGTGAAGTTTGAGAACGCACATGTAGACTTAACAAATTTGCACAACAACAAGGTTGTGGATTGTACAATTCGAGGGTGCATATTACATTTGATAAGTTTACATGACATCTTAGTTGCAAAGTTTGAGGATGTATATTTGGACTTCACAAATTTGCATAACATTATCTACATTACAAATTTGCATACCACATCAAGTTTTTTTTGTGAAATATGATGATGCTTATTTTGACTTCACAAGTATGCATAAAATCATGGATCTCATTAGTTTGCACAACATCACGATTGTGCAATTTACCAATGCAAATTTCAACTTCACAAGTTTGCATATTATAATCAACTTCATTAGTTTGCATAACATCAAGGTTGTGAAGTTCGAAAATGAATATTTCAAATTCACATGGGTTTATTGACTTTTCATGTTTACATGACATTAAGGTTGTAAAGTTTGAGTATGTATATTTCAACTTTGTTTAGTTGTGAGTTATAAAGTTTGAGGTTACCTATTTTATTTCAAATAAATTTTTATAAAATCATAGTTATCAAATTTGAAAATACATATTTCAACACCGCAAATTTACATAGCAATAATATAGTTTGAGCATACTTATATTTCAACTTTACAAATTTACAAAACAAATTCAGTTTTAAATTTACAAGTTTATATAACATCATCCATTTTACAAAATTGCATAATATCACTATAGTAATAAAAATACATTTTTTTTTTTTTTTTACAATTTTACCAAACAATACTATAATCTAAAATATTTTTAATTTTTTAAAATGAACTTCCTAAATTGACATAGTAGTATAATCAATGTTATTGAAAATATAATTATTTTTTCAAACATTCAAAAGTGTTTGTGTGAAAACTTGGTAGCACATTCCGTAACCAAAGAGAATATGAGTTCTCCTCTCATATTAAGTGGATTTGATTGAAGCACAAAATTATAATAAGTTTTCAAATTATTTTTTTTATAAAATTTTAAGTTACATAATATGAGGAAACTACGTTTTGTAATTTGATTTATAGGATTCAAAGTAATTGATTTATGAATTTTTTTAAAAAGATTTTGATATTAATTATTATTATTGCTGCTATGTTTTTGAGTGAAGTTAATTTTATTTATTATATTTTAAAAGTATTTAGTATTTAAATGTTTTTAATATTTTTTTGATTTTTGTATTTTATTATTTAAATTTTAAAATTAAATTAATTTTATTTTTTTATATTTTTATTTTTTTTATTATATTATTTAGTATACAAATAAATTTTTAAATATATATGAGTATTTATTTATTTATTTATTTATTTGTAGGTTTGATAAATCAATTTTGATTTCAATACGATTTATTTGAAAAATGTTTTTATGTTTTTTTATTTATTTATGTTTTTTTAAGTTAAATAGTTGTTGTTGGTTCTTGTTGAAGGCTCAAGGACTATATCAATGAGTGGGGCAATTATTCCCTATTAGTTCACTCGTTGACTTTAATTATTCTCACATTTCCAAGGTCGAAACATAAGGAATTCTTAATAAAAATTATATTGAAATTAAAATAAATTTAAAATTAATATTTTTATGCGTCCTTATTGGATTTCAACTTTGATCCCTTATTGTATAGGTGGCTATCTAATCTATAAAGTACTGCACTCGATGATGTTAATGAAGGTTGTTGCAGTTGATGCATGTCCAGTTGCTATAGTCGATGATGGTTGTTGCAGTCGATGCCTATCCCGTGGTGATCTGCATGCATAAGCCTCCCTCATGAATCAGACCAAGACTGCCATCAGACCTGCAATCTACACCCTCCAACGAGATTTGCAACAAGCATTGCACTGCATCCATAGTCTCTACACCGTCTCCACTGCCTTGAGCGAGCATGCTGTTGTTGTCAACTTACTTTCAACGTTGAATCACACAACGAGAATTGACTTCTTATGAACCTTTACAACAACGTAGACAAGCTCCAAACTGTGTTTATGAATGCCGAGAAATCCCATTTATTGGAGCCAAAGGTTATTGCTATCCATACTAATGACATCCTTAGAATACAGTTGTCTCCCACTGTTTATTACATTTGTGGTTATAATCGTGAAGGTTATGGTGGTACTACCTACTATATGTCCACTCGGGGTGGTGGTCGCTGTGCCTGCCACCATTTGATGACATATGGGGTGCAATTGCAGGACCCATCCAATGAGAATAACACTAATAGTGTAGGAAGTAGTGGGGGAAATTATGTGAAGGAGACAATTAATTTCATAATCACTGATCACTTAGAGATCTCTCCCTCCTCAACCATAACTAGCCTTAACTTGGTGAATAAGCTCAATGTCAAAGATTTAGCGGATTTGGTTGAGAGAAATGTGAGTGTTGGTCCCAATGAGGTAAGGATATTGTAAATGTGTTGAATATGCAAAGAATAGATCTAGCTAGCAAATGACATACATAATTTGCAGAGAAAATATGAGAAAAGAGAAGCATGAGGGAAAGAATGGAATAATTCTCATTAACCAAATGAATGAATAATAATTTACACATGATATACTCTATATAAATCAACTAATGTGCACTAGATGAGAAGCCAATGCACCATAGTGGTGGTCTAGAGTGATCTAGACACATACTAGCACTTCCGAGAGTAAACTGCCACCTAGTCTAGTCTCTCAGGTAGTTACGAGAGTGAACTGCCACCTAGTCTGAGTTAACTAGTCTCTTAGTCTTCAATTAACTGACTGAAATAGAGTGAAGTGAGGAGGAGATCAATAAATCATGAGTAATGCACTAGTCTGGTGATGATCCCAAGGATAATGCGTATTGTCCGGTGATGATCCCAATGCTGCATGGTGATAATCCCAATGTGGCATCCAGACTCCACTCAACTGATCAAACAAAAGTGTGAACTGAAGAGAATATTCTCCCTAAACTATAGGAGACTGAATAATGACTAATAAACATAGGGACAACCTTAGGAAAACGAAATCTTAGGTGTGTGTGAAGTATCTCCAACAAAAATACTATACTCGTTATTTTTAGTTTGTGTTCATAATGTTGTTAATGGGAAGGCGATAATAATTGTATGTGTATTAGGAACTAGAGCTGCTTTGGGATTCTCTAGTTTCCACCACGCCTCTAAACGATGTTTTTGGTGGTGATGTATACAAAAGTAAACAAAGGTAACAACAATTTGATCTCCTGAATTGAATGAAGGACATGTGTTGTTTTCCTTCTAATACTGGTTGTCAAAATATTACTTATGTAGCATATGACCTGAAATTTATGTCTTTTCGTGTTGCAAGCTAGCATAGGAATAATGGACATGGAGTGACTATGCAATTTCTCTTCTATGTATTCCCAAGATAGCCATTAATCTAAAAAGTAGGGTTGCAAGCACTCAAAAATGTAATCTGTATAAGGTCTTATACAAAACTAGGTAATTCAATGGTTTCCTTTTTAATGAATTTTAACATATACTATTAATAGAAGCTAAGTTTTGTTTAAATTTTAAATTATATGATTATTGTACTTAGGCAGCCTAATATCTACCTGGTAACATGCCTATTGGACAACTGAGAGGGGGGTGAATCAGTTGTTACCGTTCTTAAACAATTATTCTTATTTTAAACTCTTTGCAGAAACACTGAATGATGTTCACAATAATGTAGGGAAATAAATAATGGCAATTTCAACATCATTCACATATATGAGAAACACAGAGACAGATATTTCCCGAGGAAACCCATACAGGCTAAAAACCTCTTTTTCTTTATATGATAACTAATAGTTACATTCTTTACATTATCATACATATGAGCACCAACTCATAATGAGGCTACAACCTCTGTTTTGCAAGCTGCTACTTGCTGAGAGCACCAACTCTCTGTTTTCTCTAGCACCCACTAGAAGGAAGCACCAACTCCCTAGTTTCTCCAGCACCAACTAGAAGGAAGCACCAACTCCCCAAGTGTTTCCAGCACCAACTGGATGGAAGTACCAACTTCCAATCATACAGGCACCAACCTGTATAACAAAGAACAAGAGTTCTCCCTTGCACCACCCTGCCACCCTGGTTTCTCTGGCTGCAACTAGATGGAAGCTACAAATCCCTGTGTTCAAGTACCCACTTGAAACTCTGAGGACAACCGTCCTCCCTAGCACCTCCCAACCTCCCTGGAATATAAATCTTTGCTACTGAAACTTATTACAGTGACATAATGTTCAACAATGTCTTACCAGACTCATCACTGTTCTGCTGCATTTTGTTGCTCTATCTGCTTCACTGCCTTCCTGCACACATGACTTGCGCTATCTGTTCTTTTGTGTTTTATGCTCTGTGCGCCATGTCCATTCACTGCACAGTTCCTCTTCTGTGCAATTCAGTTGCTGCACTCTCCTCCTTCTTCACACATGAATCACTTTCACCAACAACAACCACAACAAACTCCAACATCAACAACCCACACAACTCTTCTCTGTCCCATGTATTTATGGCTTCTGTGCTTCTTGTGCATGCAATATTTTCCATTCCTCTGCATGCTCATACCACGCCAATCTCCTCCACATCTCAAGTGCTCTGCGTGATCATCATCATGACTCTTCAACTTCTCTGGCAGTTCAACCCCTGTGTCTACTATCACTAGGTGTTATGCCGAGATTCCTTTTTCTCTCTGGCAGTTGAGACTCTTCGTCTTCTCTATGAAAGTCGAGCTCACCTTCTCTGTTTTAGTTACAGACTTCAATGCTCATCCATCTGTCAATCCCTTCTAAGAATAGTCTTCACTGGACGAAGCTTGGAGACTCTTTATCTCCTCTGGCGATCGCACAGAGGTCTCTTCGAATTCTCTAGAAGACGTCATCAATGGTTTCTGGTAGTTTCACTGCGTCATGCATCAGTAGCCCTCCGATATTGTTCAAATTCATTTGCACCATTGGATATGAGGAGAGAAAATCTGGACGGCCAGAATCTGTGCTCCCAGATCTACGGTCGAGATTGGATTCTGGAGCCCCCCTGCCATTCTATCTTTAAGCGGAGGGGGGGGGGGGTCCGGAATTAGGCGCGCATCTCTCGAGTAGCTAGGATTAAATCACCTAGATCAACAACGCTCAAGCGATTCCGGACCCCCTTTTCCATTCTTCCTTTAATCAAAGGGGGGTGGTCCGGAATGGCGGGGTATCGAGGAAGGGCCCCATTCCTGTCATGTCACCTTTTTTATCGTTCTCCTCCCCACCTGTCGTCTGTCCTCCACCTGACCGTGCGCTAAGGCTCATTCCTTTATATGGCTATGGTCATAACCAAGTGCTTATGCTTAAAGTGTTTTTCGCGAATTCACGTTTCGTGAATCTGGAGATGAGGCATCTCGACTCTCCAAGTCGTGATCTCCGAAATCCCGAAACAGAGCTTATTTGGACTGACTCCTTCCCTTCTTGTGACCATGGGTTGTGACCACAACCTTATGCATAAGGCGCTTTCGCGATTTCACATTTCGTGAGTCTGGAGATGAGACATCTCGACTCTCCAAGTCGCGATCCCCGATACCCTGAAATGGCATGGGATCAATGGTCCTGATCAGAGCTTGATTCAATGGCTGCGATTGAATCACAATTTTGCATATCGCGAAATCGACATTCTTGTTGCATTGTTTACTTGCCTCTCCATGTTGCGATCCCCGAAACTCCGATATGGAGTTAGATCAACGGTCCAGATATGAGCTTGATTCTATGGCTGCGATTGCATCGCAATTTCGCATATTGCGAAATCGACATTCTTGATGTTAATAATCTTTGACATGTTCAACTTGCGATCCTCGAAACTTCGACATGGACTGGGATCAACGGTCTAGATTCAACCTCGATCTGATGGCTCAGATTAAGTTGTGATTTCTCATATCGCGATTACGCCCACTTCTCCTTGTTACACTTTAAAAGGTGTGCAGGTTCTCCTTGATCCAACGATGGTCGGGTCCTGCGCTTGGATCTAACGTCTGAGATCTGTCCTCCTATTTAGCGCTCTTCTTGTCTATATTCTAATCTGACGGCCCTCGTTCTTTCGGGAATTTTGAATGAGATCCAATGATCAGAAATCCTTCTCGACCTTCGATCATTTTATCAATGGTGCGTTGCCTTCGATCATTCGATCTTCCTGGACTTATCTTCTATTTGCCTGTTGATCATCGTTGTTGTACTCAAGCCATCATCACTGCTATACTTTCCATCAATGACAAGAATATGATGTCTGTTAAACATTTTCCAACAATCTCCCCCTTTGGCATTGATGGAAACTAAGGCACCCAAATTCTTTTCTCCCCCTTTGACATCAATGTCAAAGAAGAGGCATGCTCCCCCTGAGCTATTGCAGTAATTTTAAGAGGCATTAGATATTCAAACAATACAAATCTCCCCCTAACAATATGGACTCTTTTAGGTGTGAAAGGAAATGACACCCAACTTCTGTCTGAGATATTCAAACGGTGTCTTGGCTAGGGGCTTTGTAAAGATGTCTGCAATTTGTTCTGTAGTGGGAATGTAATGGACCTGAACAATCTGATTGGTGACCTGCTCTATCAGAAAATGATATTTTATGGGAATATGTTTTGTCTTGGAGTGGAAGACAGTATTTTTAGACACACTGATGGCACTAGTGTTATCACAATGAATTGGGATCA
>ML779564.1:10396-23898 GCA_009831015.1 Picea engelmannii
CTTTTCCCTTTGTTTGACAATCATTGACTTCGTCAATAATTATATTTATTCATTGCTCATATATATGTGATAGAGATAGTCATTGATTTCATGAAGTACTAACCCACTGCAAGCACATACTCTAGTTGTATTTGTTTTGTCTCCTAAGCAGGTGCATTATTCAGCGGGTTTCTCTTCTTGACTATCTCACTTGGGCAGCAATCTGTGAAAGGGAACTATAATCTTGGTCTTTCATCCTTTAGCCCTCCTTTAAACCCAGATTGCCTTAGGGACGTCTCCCTTGGACTTGCCCTCCTAAATAGAAAGAGCCCCCCATCGAGGTGACAGTGGGTGGGGAAGCTCCTGTTACGCCGATTTCAAGCCCTGACTCAAGCCCTTGGAACTATCCTACAAACCGTGCGATAACAGGGACCAATACTCGTGGGATTGCATGTGACTTCAGGGGGGAACTTTGAGACCTAGTCTCTCCTCATTGGAAGTCCTACAATTTTGTGGGTATCCATTTAAGGGATAATTGTTAAAGGGCCACATATTAGATTAGATTTCATTTTTTTTCACACTTACAATCTTGCATGCACAAAGTGGACTTGCAACATCAAGCCACTTCACTGAATTAACCCACTAATCCAAGCAGTCATCCTTTAATAATAAAATTTACCAAGAGCTCTTGCAACACATACATCTTGCAACAATACTTTACTTTTGGCACTGGTCTATATATTTCCATTTTGCTTATCATCAATATTTCTCATTTACTTTCAAGTATTCTATTTTGCATATCAATGATCATGAAGTATTTGATTTACTTAAGCAAGTCTTTATTTGTGTCATTATATGTTACTAGAATAGTCGCATTTGCTTGTGTTTCATATTAACTCCTAGAATAATATTGTTTATTATTTGTACTTAGATCTAATCAGCCTTAGATTCTTTTTTAGAGACTACCCTTGTTAGAAAGTGTAGCTCGGGTAGGTACCTTCACATTGGGGGTGTCTAGCAATGTTAAAGGGGCCATCTTATGTCTAGACTATTTAGTAGTGGTGGGGGATAACTTAAGTCAATGTGAGATTAAGTCACAACCGTTGATCTTGACTTGAGTTGTCTCAATGCTTGATTAAGTCCCCACCACTACTAGATATTGAGGATGTTAAAGCTCAGCTCAAGCATGAGGTTTATTTCATTTTAGCATTGCTTGAACCATAAAACACTGCAGCAATACATTAGCTACAGTAAACCAAGATCACAAGAAGAATAACCATGCACAAAAGAACACAAGAAGTATCATGGGAAAACCCTTCTCAATGAAGGGAAAAATCCAACAATCCTTTGCTATACTGCCAAGAGAAGATCCACTATCCACCACCAAACCTAGCACACAATAGGGTGCTACTATGACTGAGAAAACTAGCTACTAGAGAAGTGTGAATTGCAGTCCTCATGATTTCAGACCAAGCGTTGAGCATGTGTGAGATGTGATCCACAATGGGGATCTATCTCTTATTTATACAAATCCTATTACATCAAATACATGTGTCTATTGGCACAATAGGGCCGACCCGAACAACTTAAAATATAATTAATCATTACACAATATTAATTATCTTTTACATGGTGGGGCCAACTTGTACCCTTTACAACACAATTAGGGTTTTCCAAAGTCTCACTCTTTGACAATATAGCAAGGGATCTCACACATCCTCTAGTGCTCAGCCACTAGGGACACGTCCACTTGTGCTCATCCACAGGGACGTCACACTCAACAGATTAACTCAACGGAGTCCACAGGAGTACCATCTGGAGCACCATCTCAAGCCGACTCAACTAAGTCCATAGGAGTACAAGGCAGGAGACCATCTCAAGCCGACTCAACTTATTCCAGAGGAGTACAAGGCAGGAGACCATCTCAAGCCGACTCAACTTAGTCCAGAGGAGTACAAGGCAAGAGACCATCTCAAGTCATCTCAACTCAATCCAGAGGAGTAGACAAGAGACCACACGTCATAACAACTCGTTCCAAACTCTGATGCACACCCATCACATGGGCACACCAAACACGTGGGCACACATCGTCTCAACTCAGTCCAGAGGAGAACAACACACCCATCACATGGGCCCTCTCACAGATCAACTCAATTCAATCCAATAGAGAACGACCTGGAGAATGTCACACGACGCTGCAATCATCAACAAAGGAGAAGATCTAACGACCAGGATTAAATGAGAGAAAGAATAGGGTCTATAAAAGATCAAGAGAGCCTCATTTCTCACCATAACTAGGGAGGTCAACCATTTGAGCCATAGAGGGAGCTTCAAGTGTTATCCAGAGGACAGGTTAAGTCGAACCAGTCAAGGAGGGTCGAGCTAGGGTCCCATGTGAGTAGATCTGAGTGATATTCAGGTAGAGAAGAAGAATACGATCAACCAGTGAAGGAGATCGAACCAAGTATCTCTCCATCGGGAGAGACGCGCCAGAACAAGGATTTCGTACGGACTGTACAGACAGGTGAAAGGGGGACGAGAGAGGGTCGACAAGGTGCATTTCTGCCTGGTTGCGGAAGGTTGTGAGTCGTACAACCAAGAGGAGTACAGCAGGGAAGAGATCATACAGAAGGGAGAGGAGCAGTACGATGTCATACAGGTGGTACAACAGCCCAACAATGGCCGAGTTGAGCCGTACAGTACGACCAAGTTACAGCAGGCTGAGGTGGGCCGAAATCAGAGAGGGTCGTACAGCCTATAGTGCCAGAGAACCAATTCAACTCAAGAGCACTGAAGAGGGTTGAGTATTGGAGAAGATTGCTTCTGGGAGGTGCCAGAAGAAGCTCTGAGCAGAGGAGTTATCTCATATTTCACCATTGTAATGTATTCATGAACCATTAGTTGAATAATAAAAGAGATCTCTAGCTTTGTTGGTTTTCCCAGAGTAGTGGGGTTTCCAGGGTAAGCCTTGTGTTGTTTCTTGTGTGGTTGTTCTAGTTCATTTTGGTGTGTTTACTGTAGCTTAAATGTGTATTTCCCAGAAATTTTAGAGTACAGATCTGAAGGTTACATTAGTTGTTTGTTGTTAAATCTAAGATTTTCTGCTACAAGTTTTCTACAACCTCCTTTGGCTTTGCTAGGAGTTAGCCTAGACGGAGGAGTCAAGTGTCAGGTGATAGCTACCCGACTCGAGACTTGCCCCCAAGGCCACACCCAATGGATTGAAGATTTTTTCGACGTGACCCGAGGTGTGGATTAAGCGGCAACAAGACTAAAAGGAAAAATCTACTTCCCAAAAAACTTTGGATAACATACTGCAATAATTTGTCTGCTATAAGGAGCTTATATTAGAGATGATGAGCATAATAGTCAGCTAAAGGAAATAGCATAGAAGGAAATGTGAAATTATAGAAACAATTCGACTGTCCAGACTCCATATATCTCTTGATGAAGCATGTAAAACTCATACTGTACCAGATCAGATTTTTCATATGGTTGAGTAACTGTTTCAAATGTGAGGGAAGAAAGGTCATTCAGCCAAGCATCAATTGCACCCTTGGTCCCCAATATAACAGGCATTCTATCTGCAAAATACCATAGAAAGCATCCTTAGCAAGTTTGTCCAAGTTCTACAAGGACAAATAAGAACCGATACAAAAATTAAAGTACTGTCCTTGCAACAACAATGATGACAAATATACATTGAATTTGAAAATGGGAATCGATTACAATTCCTCACTATTGGGTGGCCCTCTTATACTGAAAAAGGAATTTCTTAACCAATAAATGAATAAAGCATTATTTTGTATAGCGAAATTACTCTACAGTATTTTCGACATGTTGATGTTTGCACACCAGATGGAATCAAGCAATATAGTTCAACATTCAAGACTTCCACTGGTTTTATTCCCAAAGAAATATGTCTAGCTCTAATAGGAAAACATAAAGTTCAGAATAATTTCATAAGAAAACTCTCGGTCACTGGCATAAGAAGAATCATTTTATTTTGACTTTTTTAATGTTCTCTGCACTTGTCTCTGCCCCATGCAATTTAATTTCCACTAAACTCTTTATTGATTCCTTCTCTATGGTCGCAAAATGTCCAGCACTGGTCTCACTGGAGACAACAAGGAATATGAACATAAAATTTGTCTAGCAGTTACCAACTATTTGTTCACTGTTTCCTTCCCGTTCCAAATTAGTTCAGATAACTTTCGATGGAGTCCAAAATAAATGTGGACACAAGCACTCTGAAACCCCATTTTGCTGTGAAATTATACACTGGATATAAAATTTTAAAAGTGATTACAATAAGCTAGAAGTGAATTCCCACCAAAATACAACCTGAACCATACTTTACCAATAAATGATAATATAGTTGTTGATTGTAAACTATTCAGTAAACAGTGTTGCACCTTAGAGAGTAACTAAAAAGAAGATCTGTGGGTGCTTTGCTCCCAGTTTTACCAGAAAACAATATAGACTTGAATTCTTGGAAATGTCACTCACCAAAAGTTTTAGTTGTGAGCAAAGTAAACTCTGGCAATATAGCATTCTTTGTCACTAACCCAAGACAAAAGGTGACAAATGGACGGGCATGGCAGCATGCACAAGTTAGAACTAGGTTACCCCTCCAGCCTGCTTGTGGTCAAAGTTGAAAACTTAAACATGGCTATTTAGGTAAAAAAAATCAGAGTACGGCATGAGGAATTGATATGTGCACACAAACATCAAAGAGAATGCTTGCACAAATAAGACGGAATGCAGGAGAAAATTTCCAAACTGTACACAAAATTTGTACAATATATATGTCATTATACTTATATGGATATATTGAGTTCCAAAAATGGAATGTAAGATTGAGTGATTGATGGAATCGGTCAATGAAGTGATTAGTGGGACGGTAGTTGGAGTAGATTGAATAGTGTTACCACAAAATATGTCACCCAAAAATGTCAAGTCCCAAGCACCTAGGTGAAGACTTGTGTAACTAAGAGGTTGCCCACTGTCACCTCACCAACTCTCTTTTGCACTTTAGACCAAGGAATGGAATCCTAGCCAAGGGGGCTTCCCTATTCATTACCAAGCTTACTTTGTGTAGTATGGAGTAAAGGTACAGAAACCTTAGCAACTTCAAACAAAGGAAAAGTGGAAATTGTGATTTTGGGGGTGATGGATGAAAGGGAATCCAGTGCCTTATCTATTTGGGCTATGGAGATCATGCATTCAACTTTAGAGGGGAGGAATAGGGACTATAGACAGCCAAGGTGGCTTTCTGTACAACAGCCCTAATTTGGGTGCTAAATACTATAGGCTTATGAAGAGAAGGGACTCTCTATGGGAAGCTCCACAACCAAATTTATCTAGGAATGGCCTTCTTTCATGAATGAAACTATGTTTTTAATAAGGACTTTAAAGTACCCCACCATAAATCAAAAGCAAGGAATTCTATGCTTAAAACCTTTTTAAGGGGACTCGCAAATCATAATAAAAAAAGGCATAAAAGGGAGCATAGAAAAAGGAATAATCGAGGAAAGGGTAACTCAAGATGTCACACACACTCTGCAAAGGCGTCCATGGAAATGAGATGATACAAGACCTTGCATGTTAATGACCCCATGCCCAAGATTCCTTTCCGATCCACCTCACATTCATTACATGACTTAGATAGGGTCTGTTATCGCACAAGTTGTAGGTTGGGCAAAGCCCGACCCAACCACAAAATGGCAACAACTTAGAGGACACCTACCCACTGCCACCTTAGGTAGGTATTCCCGTCACTTTAGAGATGAAGGAATCACCTCAAGGGGGGAATCTCGGTGGCCCTAGTGGGAATGAGATGGAAAGTGAAGAGATGAAGGAGAGTCCCCCTATAGGGGGACTGATGGAGATGTGAAAAGGGCTTGAAAAGAGTCTTGTAGATGGTAGAAGATATGCTACAATGTAGTAGACTTGCCAAGTGGCGATTGTACCTACCCGAGACACAAGGAAAACGAAGATACACGCCCAATATTATGTTGGACAAGCAAGTTAAGCTTGTTGTCCCTAATTGCAGCAGTAAACAGGAATATCTATATCAACAATAAAATGATAATAAGAGTTGCAAATGAAGATACTAAGAGTCTAGTAAAATGAGCAAGAGCCAAGCTAGTAAATACTAGTTTAACTCAAGAATGAAAGAGCAAGACTTTAGCTTGAAATAAGGCTGTAAGAAACAGTATTGCAAAGATATAATTTGCAGCCTCATGATTGTAGCATTCAAGTTGTTACAGCCAAGACATCAACCATCAAAACTTGCCAACAATCCACCCAAAAAGTGCGCTAGGGTTTGTTATCGCACAGTTTGTAGCTAGGTCAAATGGCTAGAAGATAGAGGCCAAACTGGCGTAACAGGAACCTACCCCACCCAATGTCACCTCAATGGGAAGGTTCTTTCTCTTTAGGGAGGTTAGGCCCAGGGGAGACGTCCCCGGTAACCTGGGGTTTTGAAGAGGCCAAGGTATAAAAGTCAAAGTAAAAGTCCCTCCTCACAGGTTACCACCAAGATGTCGCCAGGGAGACCCCCAGACAAAGGGTTTGAGCGCACCATCGAGATGGAGGAGGGTGCAAAACCCATGATTACAACACCCTATCGTCATCCTAGGAGGTTCAAGGATGAGATAGAAAGAGCAATTAAGGAATTGCTAGCAATGGAACACATCATGCCCAGTAGTAGTCCATTTGCTTCTTTAGTAGTCTTGGTCATGAAGAAGGATGTGTATAGATTACTGTGCTTTGAACAAAAAGACAATCAAAAACCGGTATCCTATCCCACGCATTGATGAGTTGATGGATGAACTGCATGGGGCAGTTTTCTTCACGAAGATTGATTTACGCTCTGGCTACCATCAGATCAGCATTAGAGAGCAGGATACAGAGAAGACGACAATCAGATGCCATTATGGACATTTTGAGTTTCTGGTTATGCCATTATGGACATTTTGAGTTTCTGGTTATCCCATTTGGGCTAACCAATGCACCAACTACATTCTAGTCTTGCATGAACCATATATTCTGAGAACACTTGAGTAAATCGGTATTGGTGTTCTTCGATGACATATTGATATACAACAAGACATGGGAGGAGCATCTAAAACATTTGGATGAGGTACTCAACATTATGGAGGCACAATCATTGTATGCCAAGGAGTCAAAGAGTGAGTTTGGCATAACAAAGTTACTTTACCTAGGTCACATTATTAGCGCACAGGGGGTGTAGGTGCATCAGGAGAAGATCAGGGCCATCTTGGATTGGCCAACACCCAGGAATGTGACAGAGTTGAGGAGTTTCTTCAGGTTGTGCAGCTACTACCGAAGGTTCGTGAATGGTTTTTGACAGTTGGGGGCACCACTCATCGACCTCACCAAGCGGGGATCCTTCCCATGGACTGACGAGTCGCAGAAGGCATTTGAGCAGATGAAGGTAGTCATGGGCACATGCCCAGTACTAGCATTGCCCGATTTCACACTACCATTTGTTTTGGAGTGTGATGCATCAAGAGAGGGGATCAGAGCAGTGTTGATGCAAGGGGGACACCCCATTGTATTTGAGAGTAGGAAGCTCAGCCAGCCAGAGAGGTTGTATCAGATTTATGACAAGCAAATTCTAGCAATAATGCATGCTTTGACCAAATTCTGGCAGTACTTGGTGGGCAGCAAATTTGTGGTCAAGACAGACCATAATAGCTTGAAGTATTTCCTTAAGCAAAACTATCTCAGCGAGAGGCAGCAGA
The DNA here is from genome assembly GCA_009831015.1 of Picea engelmannii. Classification (NCBI taxonomy): domain Eukaryota; kingdom Viridiplantae; phylum Streptophyta; class Pinopsida; order Pinales; family Pinaceae; genus Picea; species Picea engelmannii. Next base: position 18,148 of record ML779564.1, read on the forward strand.
AGTGGGTGACAAAGGTCCAGGCCATTGATTTTGACGTAGAGTATGTCAAGGGAAAGAAAAACATTGTGAAGGATGCACTGTCCAGGAGACCGGCGACTTGTTCCTTGATGGAGATCCCAGCAGATTGGAAATCACACTTGTTAGTAGAGTATTCCAAGAATAAGTCCACATGTGAGTTATTGGACGGACAGGTACAGGACGACAGGTAAAGAGTCATAGATGAGGTCATCTTCTATAAAGACCGAGTCTACCTTGTGCCTGGATCTAATCTCAAAAAGAAGATCTTGGCGGCAAGCAATACATGAGTCACCTTTAGTAGGCCATCAGGGCTTCTTCAATACATACAGACGGTTTAGGGAGAGATTCTCTTGGAAGGGTCTCAAGAAGGATGTGATAGACATATTAGCGAGTGTGTGACTTGTCAGCAGAGCAAGTCAAAGAAGACACTCCCAGCAGGGTTTCTTCAGCCACTCCCTATTCCAGAGCAGAAATGGGAAAGTGTATCCATGGACTTCATTACAGGCCTACCTAAGGCTCAGGGTAAGGACTGCATATCTGTAGTGGTCGACAGATTGACCAAATTAGTGCACGTTATCAAGATTCCTATAGACTACAGCGCAGTGCAGGTGGCAGAGTTGTTCTTCAAAGAGATCTTCAAACTTCACGGGTTGCCACAGAGTATAGTCAGTGACAGAGACAGTCGGTTCATCAACACATTTTGGCAGGAGTTATTCAAATTGGTTGGTACAAAGTTGACACCCAGCACCAGTTACCACCCCCAGATTGATGGGAAGACTGAGATAGTCAACAAGTGGATAGAGGGCTACTTGAGGAACTATGTGAACGAACAACAGAAAGCGTGGGTAAGGTGGTTACATCTTGGAAAGCACTGTTACAACACTACCTTCCACATGTCCATAGGTATGACCCCATTCAGAGCATTATATGGATATGATGCTCCCACTTTGATTGATTTGGTTTTTGGAGACAGCAGGGATCCCAAGGCCAAAGACTGGATAACAAACAGTCGAGAGATTCTCAAGGTATTAAAGGAGAATCTACTGGTGGCGCAGAATCGACAGAAGGTGAATGCAGACAGACACAAGATAGAGCATAGCTTTGAGGTTGGGGATCTAGTATTCTTGAGGCTACAACCATACAGGCAGTCATCTTTGAAGAAGAGCGGGGCAGAGAAGCTTAAAACCAGATTCTATGGACCATACAGGGTCATACGCAAGGTAGGTGAAGTGGCCTACGAGTTAGAACTACCAGAGGGGAGACGGATTCACAACATGTTGCACGTTTCTTGCCTCAAGAAAGCAGTGAGACAATTCATTAGCACCTATAAGGAGCTACCTCCTTTGGATGAGGAGGGACAATTAGAGTTGGTTTCGGAGGAGATATTGGAGCTCAGAGAGACAAAATTGAGGAGTCGAGTCATCAAAGAATGTTTGGTCAAATGGAGGGGACTTCCAGTAGAGGATGCTACTTGGGAGAGTGATAAGATTTTGCAACACCATGGATTGATGTTGCTTGAGGACAAGCAATCTTGGGAAGGGAGGACTATAATATCCATTTCCGAGTGAGGACTCCAGAGAAGAGGGCTTAGTAGTCTAAACATCCCCTTTAGACTATAGCCAGGAAGAAATAGGGGAAAATGTTCATTTGATGTCATTTCACTAGGGAAATGTTATAATTTGAAAGTGACATTAAGTGATTAACTGGAAAAAGGTAATTAAGTGCTTGAGTGAATATTAAATCAGAAAACTTAGGAAACCCGCTAAAGTGAAAAGTCAATGAAGAATTAGGGTTTTAGTGGATATAAGGAGAGGAAAAGAAGATCCAAAGCTGTATGCAACAGTAAACCCACGCATGTCATAGATCGGGCTTGCATGCCAATGATCTAGCGACGCATGTTAGTTCTAGGTATTGTTCCATGCTTTTACTAGTATTCCAGTATAGATAGTCATTTGAAGGTCTAAATGAAGATTGGTTTGGTTATTTTTACATGCATGCAATCTGTGTGTGAAGTTTTGTACATGCATGTCATTATTGTAATTGTTTGACTATTCAATATATTATAAAGAAGTTGTTCCACCTGAAACCACATGCAAAATCACCATGCATGTTAAATTCAAGTTATCAAACGTAGTCAAAAACCTAAATAACCCATTCAATCACCCGAAGAGTATCAAATCTACAACAGATAGGGTTAGTAGAGAGTTAATATCCAGATCTGCGGATTTGGGATATTACAATCTAACACAAGACATTAAGGTGAAAGAGCTCTAGGGTTTTAAGGTCACTTGTAAAAGAGAAAGGACTAGTGCTATTTTAGTTCCTTGGGCATATGGAGTCAACAAATGCAACTTCTATGGAGAATAAAAGCAAGAGAAAACACAGGAATCCAACCCTAGGGGAGGTACACTCACAAGCCCTAGGTCTAAATCCTTTAAAAAACAAATTAGGGGAGTACACTCACAAGCCCTAAATGTTGTCCTATGTCTTCTAAGGCTTTTAAGAAGAGATCAAGGTGGAATTTAAGTGAAACCCTAGAGGAGTCCAATGACAAGCTCTAGAATTTAACCAATAAGGATAACTCTATGGGAGTCCAATCACAAGCCCTAAAATTAACCATATATGCTTCAACAAGCTCAAGATGAATGAAAACAACAGAAGGGAGTTCAATTGCAAGCCTTCTTAGGATTCCAAAACAAAATTTATCCAAGGAGAACACGATAACATGCAAATTATCACCACTTTGATAAAGCATTTACTTAAAACACCAAGAATAAACCATCAAATACTTGGAAACAACACTTACTAGCCAAATTCTTGAGCATGAAGAAACCCTGGCGTGTAATCAGCCACAAAAAATATGAAGAAACGTCCACAAGATCATTCTCCAAGAGGTGCACATAAGTACTCCATGATGAGAAAGAAAGATAAGAGACAAGTATCGAAATGTTTCTCCACAAGTGAGTCATGATTTATAAATGAGGAAGCGCTAGACTATATATATGAGGAAACCCTAGCACTTTACCTCTCTAAAAGCCCCTGAAAATCATAATATCCATGATACAAGGTGGATAGGTCTAGGTTGACCCTCAAAATAGCCTCCAACATAAAGATAAAATGCAAATACATCATAATGTCCTCTTAAAAGCTTGTTATAGTGCAAGTTGTAGGTTGGGCAAAGCCCGACCCAACCACAAAAGAAAGTGCTATAACTTGGGAATCCTACACCCAATGTATCCTCGATGTAGGTCCCGCACTTGAGGGGTGACTAAGGTCACTCCTGGGAGGCGATCCCAGAGACCCTAGGGGGACTGAGAAGGATGAAGGGAAGTGTAAGGATAAGTCCCTCGAAAGGTCAATTGATGGAAGAAATGATTGGTTGAAAATGGTAAGTGAAGAGAGGTAAATGGATACCAAGTAATGATAGTTGTCGATGCACCTGTACCTACCCGAGACACAAGAAAAGACACTTTTCCAACAAAATATAGTAATGGATCAGCAAGTTAATCTTGCTGTCCCTAAAATACAGCAGCATACAAGTTGGTAAATCAGCAATAGATTACATCCAAATCAGCAAGTAAAAGGTCTGTATTAGTCAACAATCTGAGCAATAAAACTAGTAACCAATGTAGCCCGAAAATAGCACTTCAAGACTGAAGAAAGATGGTTGTCATAAAAGTAAATTTCTGCAGCAGTATATCAGCCTTATGGCTGTAGTATTCAATGAAGTACAACAGCAAATCTGACCATCAAAAAGTGTCAAAATCTAGGCCAATAGATGCACCTAGCTTAGTAGGTTAAACTAGCAAAGTTAGAGGGTTAGTCTAAGGTTAGTTTGTGAGATATTAGTGGTTATTGTTAGAGTTTAAAGCAGCCCTAATGGATGTAGGTTGGTTTTACTACAGCAATAAGAATTTGTGGGAGAAAGAGAACGCCCTAAGGGAGGAAGAATCCCCAAGGCATCAAGATCATTATCCAAAAGAGACAACTTCAAAACTTCGTATTTTCACTTATCCCAATGCAACAATTTTGTTTCTCCAATGCAAATTAAAATATGATTAATGCCTTACTATTGGGTTTATGGGGTCAATGAAATAGATGGCTTGGCTAAGCACTTGGAGGTGTACGCCCTTGTAGTTCCCAAGTGTAGCTAAGTCAATCTAGGAGATGCCAAGAGAGTGTATGCCCTTGTACTTCTCTTGGCACAACCTTGAAAAATATATTTGACCTTGAGAAGCAAAACTTTGATTAAAATGTTTGATCCATAAAGCCCTAGGGGTGTAAGCCCTTTTACTTCCTAGGATTTGCAAAACAAACCAAGGTGATCTTGGAGGGTGTACGCTCTTGTAGTTCTCCAAGACAACTTGTAAAAAATGAACTTTCTTAAGCAAGAGAACAAGCCTTGGGGATGGTGTATGCCCTTATACTCCTCCAAGGGTTCTAACCAACAATAATTATGGAAAAAAGCAAGACAAAAGACAATAAATGCAGATTTTTCCTAACCAATTCCACAAAAAGGCTAGATCAAACCCTAATCTTCCAAGTTAAGTCCATCCACATGCATAAGAAAGAGTCTCCAAGCATAGTGCATCACTTTTCACCATCAATAGCAAAGATAAACCATAACAATTGCAAAAAAGAGATGAATTGCTCCAAGAATAGCAAAAATTTCAGCTAAGTATCCTTCTCCACAAGGGAGAGCTATGTTAAAGTGAGATCGTATGATCTTTTATTTATACAAAATGTCACCAAAGTGACTTGTCCATAAATTAAGGAGTAAACAACAAGATTAGGGGTCAACAGTCGTAATCTTGCCCCCTTAACAAAGTAATATTAAACAATTCACTTAAAATTTCACTTTTTGCACAAATAAAACCCTAATTTACAAGGACGTCCCCCCTTTAGGGGACGTTTTGGCACTAGGAGAAGGTCGTTGGTGATGTAGGAGGGTAGTAAGGCTTCCCAAAGTCACGTGTCAAGCATCCAAATGTCTTCCTTCAAAGTCAAGACCTCAAACCCCTCAAAACGTCCAAGTGCCAAAGCATATCATCTCACCACCATGCCCTAGCCCCCTGTTATCGCTCAGTTTGTAGGGTAGGCTTAGTAGCTTGGAGATAAGACTCAAACTGGCGTAACAGGAGCTTCCCCACCCACTGTCACCTCGATGGGGAGCTCTTTCTATTCAGGGTGGCTAATCCCAAGGGAGACGTCCCTAGTAATCTGGGGTTCTGAAGGAAAAGGATCAAGGGTTTAAGGCTCAAAGGTTAAGGTAAGCTTTCCCCTCACAGATTACTGCCACATGGATAGTCAAAGATAAGGTATTCCACTGAAAGGGCACCTGTTTGCGAGACAAGACAAATAAAACTAAAATATGCCACAGTGGTTTGTACTTCAAAATATTAATGACTATCTTCAATATATATATGAGCAATGATAAATGTAATTATTGACGAAGTCAATGATTGCAATTAAAGCTAAGATTTCTAATATTACTTCCTCAATAAATACACAATGATATTTGCATTCAATGTATGAAACCAATCCTTTAATTTTCACAATACATTAAATATCACAAATCTGCTCACATATATAATGTTGCTGCGTCACTATACTAAAGGGGTGACGTCAACCTAGTTTCTAGGTTAGTTTTCTAGACAAAGAGGTGAACGTTTTGCTAATTGGGCCAATGAAATTGCTCAACACCTCTATGGCTATCAATGGATGACCTAGCCG
>ML779564.1:66660-82030 GCA_009831015.1 Picea engelmannii
TTACCCTGGACCCAGTCCAGGGGCCCTAGACATTCGTCTAGGGTCTTTATCAATTTGGTCCCAGACCACATACCCCAGGAGTGCACTGGGGGCCCTAGATCTGTCTAGGGTCTTAGCCATCCTCCAGGAGAATGGCTCTCGCTTCTGCATGTAAATTTAACACTAGGTCACCCCGTTAATCCCCCCAACAATGATCAAGTGGATTAGTGTAAGATCCAAGCAGTCATCAGAAATGTAAGGAGCCTGATGCATATATAAGAAGGTTATAACGATCAAACATGACACATACCATGATACCTTGGACCAATTACCTCATGGAACAAGAGCCTTCTCTGATGCAAGTCCAAGCCGATGGTGATGGAAGCTGTTGTTGCTGACAGGGAAAGTCTGGCGAGGAAGAATAAAGATGGGCCCTCCAGGGCCATGCTCAAGTCAATTATGCTCTCGGTACTTCATGTCTAGGACCTGTGGGCCTCGAGACATGATCTCCTAGTTATCCCTAGAATACAGGGATAACATAGCCTAGATCTAAACTTGTTTTTAGATCTACTGTATTTCAATATATTTATGTTCTGAGTTTTTATTGAGATCTTTTATGCTCCTGCTAATCTATCTAATAGGAAATTTTTAAAGAAAGTATTTTTTTTTGTTTTTTTCCCTAATTCTAACATGGTATCAGAGCTTAGGGCGTGAAAAGAGCTTAAGAAGTGTGCAGACATGAGCCTGCGTAGATCCATTTTATTAGGGTTATTTTGCAGATCAGCAGAATCTCTTTTAAGATCACAGCATGGCCTCCTCTTCAATTAAAGTTGAAGACAGACTTATAGGGGCCTCCAAATTCAATGCTTGGAAATTCAGAATAGTTAACATTCTTGAAGAGAATGATCTAGAAGAGTTGATCACTAGGGTAATTGAAGAACCCACTTCAAACACAGCCAGGGTAGCATACAAAAGGAAACAAACCAAGGCTAAAAGAATCATTTTTTATTCTGTTAAGAACAACATGATGCCCATCATTAGTCATCTAAGGACTGTCAAAGATTGTTTTGATGCTTTGGCAAACCTCTATGAAAAGAAGGCACCAACTCAGAAAAAAATATTGAAAAAACAACTACGTACTTTGAGGATGGGGAAAGATGAATCAATTGCTACCTTCTTCTCCAAGATTGCTTAAACGAGAGATCAACTTATAAAAATAGGAGTTGTTGTGGATGATGATGACCTTGTGCAAACTGTAGTTGATGGACTCCCGGAGTCATGGGGAGTTTTTCTCTCATCAATCAATGGAAGAGAATCCTAGCCTAACTTTGAAAGATTATGGCATGACTGCTTAGAAGAAGAAGGAAAACTCAACAGCAGAAATGATCACTCAATTCTAAAAGATCATGCCCTTGCAGCAAAATCCAAGAATTGGAAGAAGATCCCTAAATCTAAAGGCAAAGGTAAGAAACCTCAAGGTAAGTTATCTCATCTTAATCCTCATTTATCTAAAGTAAAATGTTTTAACTGCAATAAGCTAGGACATTATGCAAGAGATTGCAGGAACCCTCCCTCTCAACAGAAAAGAAAAGGAAGGTTCCAAGCCTCAGTTGCCACTGAAGAGGCTAAACCTCGAAAGGAACCTCAAAGAAGACAAACCAGGGCAGCCACCAAAGAGCAAGAACAACATCAAGAATATTATCTCATCTCAGCTCTTTCTGGCACCATAACCAAGTCGGAGGAGATTTGGTTAATAGATCGCAGTGCTTCCAAACACATGGCAGGCTTCAAACAAAACCTTGCAAACTATCGGGACAAGAAATTCAATGTAAAGGTGGAATTGGGTGATGATGGTACTTATGACATAAAAGGTTTTGGATCTGCTTCTTTCCAACTTCAATCAGGTAATATCTTTCATATTGATGAAATTCTTTATGTTCCTGGTTAAAAGAAAAATCTAATCTCAGTTGCAGTGTTAGAAAGCAAAGGTTACTCAATAGCCTTCACCAAAGGGAAGGCCCTCATGTGGTCCTCAAATGAAGATATGAGCATTGCTATGACTATTGGAACTCGTGAGAGTGGACTTTATAAAATTTCAGGTCAGGTTGTTCAAGCACTAGCTCACGAGATGGTAAATCCCTATGAGCTTTGGCACAGAAGATTTGGACATCTCAACTACAACACACTTCCAGGTTTGCAAAAGATGGTGACAGGTATGCCAGTATTTTCTTTTGAGCATGATAGTGTTTGTAGAGGTTGTGCACTCGGTAAGAATACTAAGAAACCCTATCCTCACAGCAATAGAAAATCTAATAGCATTCTAGATCTAATTCATTCTGATCTTTGTGGGCCCATGACTGCTCCATCTATGAATGGTTGTATTTACTATATCATTTTTATTGATGATTGTTCTCGTAAAACTTGGATTTATTTTTTAAAGGCTGTTATCCCCCACTTTCAGGGATAACTAGGAGATTATGTCTCGAGGCCCACAGGTCTTAGACATGGAGTACCGAGAGCCAGATCGACTTGAGCATGGCCCTGGAGGGCCCATCTTTTCTCCCTTTCAGCGACTTCACCTTGTCAGCAGTAGCAACAGCATCCATCACCTTCGGCTAGAGCCTGCATCAAAGATGGTTCTTGCTCCATGAGGTAATGAGTCCGAGTATCATGGTATGCGTCACTTTGATCCTCAAAACCTTTGAATATGTGCATTTTATTCCTTTGTTTCTAACAGATGCTTGGATCTTCTGCTTGTCCACTTGACCATGTCTGGGGGGAATGACAGGATGCCCTAGCAAGCCTGTGTCCATAGGTTTTGAGTTGCCACTGGGGGGATTTCTGAAGAGCCATCGCCCGTTCCCGTCACACATACCACTTTCCATCTTGTTTCCCACACACCCATCCCGTTACCTTGATCTGGGCATAGGGTTGATCATTTAGGGGTTGTACATTACCTTGTGGGAAGAATTGGCTAAAGGCCTAAGGGGTGAAAGTAGGTGACAATAAAAGCCTAAGAATAAAACCTCAAGATGCTTCGCCTAGGGATCCCCGAAAAAGCAATAAAGGCTTCTCAGCAAGAAACAAAGGGAACCGTAGAAAAATAAATCAAGACCTAGTTCAAGGATGGGGGGTCTCATCACGAGCCAACTCATTACATCCATGGGTGCCTAACGGTATGACACTACCAGCATCTGGTTACCACGCTAGGGTAGTGGCTCTTGGTTGCATGGCCAAGAGAAAGGAGGTTTCATCACGAGCCAGCTTTCTCATTTCCGTGAAAGTACCTATGGGTAACATTGACACCTCTGGTCACCAAGCCAGGGAAGTCTCCCTTGACTAGCTTCATGAGAGAAAAAGGAATAAAAAGATAAAAAACACTAAGACAAGACCTGGTTAGAGGATAGGAGGTCTCATCACGAGTCGGCCTATTAGGTCCATGAGCATCTAGCGGTATGACACTACCAACCCTAGTGGAAAAACTCGGCAAGGGTCCTGAAAACATCGCCTCGGAAAAAATCGGTGAAAAAATCGAAAAAACTCGACAAACATTAAAAAATACATAATTTATTCATTTTTTTTCAAAATTTTAAACATTTTTCAATATATAAAGCAGCAACAACATCATATAAACAGATAGGCACATAAATATGGAGAAAGAACCGATATATATTATATAGTGGATGCCAAACAAAAACCGATACATCAAAGTCATTACTGAAAGTTTGAAATCAATACAAAATGACATCAATGATCACATATATAAATGTATATGTCCCAAAACCCACTACCCTGCCTTTGCACACCTCAAAAATGCTTGATGGCCTCCACAAACTTCCTCCCTTGCTGCTCCACAAAGAAAAAAAACAGAATGAGAAAAAAAAAAACGAATCGGGCTCTTTATCCCGCAGCCTGGGCAACTGTGGCGCTTTTTTCCGATTTTTTTCGATTTTTGCCACTTTTTCCCGATTTTTTCAAAAAAACACGTTTTTTTCTCTAACCAAAAAATCACGATTTTTTTTTAAAAAATCGACAAGCCCCAAAAATCCCGCTTTTTCCGATTTTTGCCGATTAATCGGCGATTTCTTCTACTAGGCTACCAGCATCTGGTCACCACGCCAGGGTAGTGGCTCTTGGTGGCATAGCTAAGAGAAAGGAGGTCTCATCACGAGCCAACCTCCTCATTTCCGTGAAATGTTTGTGGCTAACATTGCCACCACTGGTCACCAAGCCAGGGCAGTGTCCTTTGATTGGCATCTTGGAAAAAATGAAGATTAAAAGGCATGAATGGGCTTGGAAATATTTGCATCCATGACAGGTTCAGCTCACCCTCCACCGAGGCACCCACTGGTAAGCCATCCATGCTATCACTGCACCTTTTGCCCAAGCATCCCCATTCAACTCACCCACATGCATGACTTGGATTTAAAATTTTCCAGAAACATCCCTCTACCAGTAGACACTAGCCCAATAGGAGGTCATGTCACTTTCCCCAAACTTGTATTGCAAACTTGTATAATCTCTTTGAGCACTAGACTGGGGTAAAGGGGTTTTATGCACATGTTTAATAAATATTGATGATTAGATGTGATTGACATTACTATGATCCCTGTCACTTATGAGCCCATGGAGGGCGTAGCTGTTGATGTGCAGGATCATGCCCGACAGACAAGTATCGATGGACAGGTACACATGGTGAGATGATCAGTTCGAACCTCCATGGGGCTGAAGAGCCCACCCAATGGATGTCGAGACCCCAACAGGGGGCAAAGACAGAGCAGAGCGTTTGTACCAGGGAAGAGCAGAAGAATCCACCAGAGGCAGTTGAGCAAACATGTGCCTAGGGGGGTTGAGCCCTCTCCACAGGAACGTTGGCCTTGGAAGGCCAAGGACATCTCCCAGGAAGCCCATGACGTCACCCAGCAATATGGACGTCTTGGGAGGCAGATATGGCAGTATTGGAACGTGTGGCAACTTGGAGAAGCCCAAGGAGGGCTAACGTTTTGCTCCAGGAGGCTACATTTGCCCTGGAAGTGGCTAACGTCACCCTAGAAAGGGGATGACGTCTCTCTATTGATTGATTAGGGTTTAATTTTCAAACATTTAATCTAAAACAGTATGATTTTAGTATTTTGGCCTTGTAGGCCTTTTTATGACCTAAAAAGTAAATTTAGGTCATTGTACTGTATAAATTGAGGGTTTTTACCTTCATTTTTTCATCATCTCTCACTCACTCATTAGTGAGGTCTGAAATTTGCACCATTTTTGGGGTGATTGGCTGAAATCGTGAGGCGCACTTGTTGAAGGAAGACTTTTTCTTAGCATTTTGGCATTTCTCTTGGTGGAAGGTATTACAACTAGGGTTTTGCTATGTGATTTCTTGGTTAAATGTAAGTGAATTTATGCAAAACTTCTTGATTGAATGGTTGCAGTTTTGTTTTCTTGCATTTATTATTATAAATTGTTGAATCAAACCCTAGGTGACAAGCACACATTGAAGGTCCTTGTCTCATGTCCCTACCAAGGTTTTAAGTCATTTCATTTTCTGAAGTGAGATAGAGCCTTGCCTTAGCAACACTCTATTCTTTCTTTCTAGCCTTTTGATTTGTTGAAGAGGATAGAGCCTTGACATAGCAACACTCCATCCATCTTCTTCCTGCTAGCCATTTTTCTTATTTGTTGAGATAAGAAGGAGAAAACGCACCAAGGCCTAGTTCCCCTACACCTTAGTGAGCCGATTTTCCCTAGGGTTTGCCTAGTAAAGCCTTGATTTAGCAACACGTTGCTTGCAAACCTTCTTTTCTTACCTCTTATCAACCATTATTCAAGCTAGTCGTTGCCATTAAGCTAAGGAAGGAGGAGAGAGCATGGAGGCCTAGGTTTACTACACCAAAGTGAGCCTCTCTCCCCTAGAGTTTCAACCTTGAGGCCTTCCATAGCAACACCTCAAGGTTTAACTCTCTTGTCCTTAGTTTTACCACCTTCACTCGATCCTTCAGCTTTTGTGTCCTCCTTTTGACACCATATACCCTAGGAACGCACTGATCTAAGACCACATGTGTTAAGTAAACTTGATCCTACAAACTTCCAATACTTTTGAACAAAACCTAACCATACTAACCCTAGCCTAGACTAATTCTACTAATCCTAGTGTTGTCGTCATCCTTTTTTTTCTGCCATAAACACCTATGTGCAGCATCTATTTGTCTTTAAGCAATTGGATGATTAGCTAAAGTGTTGCTTCAAGTATTGTTACATTAATGATTAATTGCCATTGTTTATTGTGAAGTTCCTTTAGCGTTCATTGAGAAGTAATATATATATTGTAATCATTGCTATCTTGTAGACATTGATTTACTTCATCAGTTATTGCTCAATTGCTTATTATCAGAAAGGTCATTGATTATATGAAGTACTAACCAGCAAGCAAGCTTGCACATATAGTTTTATTGTTGTTTTGTTCACGGGCAGGGATACTTCTTGGTTATTACTTCCGGTTATCTTTATTGGCTATAAGCCAGACTTTTTGATCAGGTGGTGACCTGTGAGGGGGAAATTATCTTTTATCTCTTAAGCCTTTTTCCTTCTCAAAACCCCAGGTCACTAGGGACGTCTCCCCTAGGCCTTGCTTTACCTCCCTAAATAGAAAGAACCTTCCCATCGAGGTGACAGTGGGTGGGATTGGTTCAGTTATGCCAGTTTGACCTCTTTTCATCCGTCTTTTATCCTAACTACAAACTGTGCGATAACAAAGACTAAAGATGAATCTTTCAGCAGATTTCAAGATTCCAAGAATCTTGTTGAAAATCAAACAGGCAGACACATCTGAGTTTTCAGAACAGACAATGGTAAAGAATTTGACTCCTTCAAATATGATGAACTCTGTCGAGCTTATGGAATTAAGAGGGTGTTGATTCTAACGTATAACCCCCAACAAAATGGGGTAGCCGAAAGAAAGAACAGAACTATCTGTGAAGCAACCAGGGCCATGATGTATGACCAAAACTTACCGTTATCTCTTTGGGTTGACGCTGCCAGTACTGCAGTCTACATTCAGAACAAATGTCCACACAAAGCCCTTGAAGCGAAAACTCCAGAAGAAGTTTTCACCGGAATGAAGCCTTCAATTGATCACTTGAGAATCTTTGGTAGTCTAGTTTATATTCACAGTCCAAAGGAAAAGAGAACTAAGCTAGAGCCCTTTTGAAAGAAAGGAACTTTTGTGGGATACAGTGAAACCTCAAAGGCTTACAGAATTTACATCCCAGGTCAAAAGTTCATCGAAGTAAGCAGAGACGTGACTTTTCATGAAGAAGCAGTTTTTCGTCGAGCTAGAGAACCTCCATGTGATTCAGGGGAGCAGGAAGCTCCACCACTTGATTCTTCAAATTCTCCTCTTCCAGATGAGCAGAGGGAGGAAACCTCAGAACTTCCAGTGGATCCCTCAAGGGATTCTATTGAGTTTCCAATGGAGATACCTCCTATTAAAAGGAAACCAGCCTGGTGTCGGGAAATACTAAAAGAAGCAGAAAAGCATTCAGCTCCTAAGGGCACCTTCAGAGAAACCAAGAAACCAGATAAGTACTCCGATCTCATAGCTAAGTTGAATATTGTGATTGATTGAGAACCCTCTACATTTGTAGAAGCCTCCAAACATCAAGTGTGGAAAGATGCTATGATAGAAGAATATGATTCAATGCTAAAGAATGATGTATGGGCAGTAGTTCCTAGACCTCGTGGAAAATCAGTGGTAACTTCCAAATGGCTTTATAAGATAAAGCATGCAGCAGATGGCAGTGTTGAAAAATAGAAGGCTAGATTCGTAGCTCGTGGTTTCTCTCAGAAAGAAGGAATTGACTATGACGAGATCTTTGCTCCAGTTGCCAGATATACTTCCATCAGGATTATTATCTCTCTTGCAGCAGTTTTTGGTTGGAAACTTCACCAGATGGACGTTAAGACTACTTTTATTAACAGTGAAGTTGAGCAAGAAGTATATATCGAACAGCTTGAAGATTTTGTGATCCATGAGAAAGAATCTCATGTGTGCAAACTCAAGAAAGCCCTGTACGAGTTGAAACAAGCTCCGAGAGCTTGCTATGGTAGAATAGACAGCTTTCTACAAAGTCTTGGATTCACCAAGAGCATAGCAGATCCCAATATTTATATAAAGATAGTACAAAATCATCCAGTTATCTTAGTCTTATACGTGGATGATTTGTTCCTCACTGGAGAGGAAAACTTGATAGCTCAGAATAAGAGGGAGCTTTCCACGGAGTTTGAAATGAAAGACTTGGGGCTCATGCATTATTTTTTAGGCTTGGAGGTGTGGCAGAAACCAGGTGAGATCTTTCTCTCACAGAGCAAATATGCAGTTGATGTGCCCCGCAAATTTGGCATGGCGGACTATAAGTCCATGACCACTCCAATGATCTCTAACCTAAAGAAACTACAAGATCAAGTTACAGGTTCAGATCCAGAAGACCCCACCTTATATCGGCAGATCATTGGGTCATTGATGTACCTTGTACATACTAGACCGGACATTTGTTATGCGGTGAATGCCCTCAGTCAGTTCATGTGTGAACCGAAGCATATACATTTGGTTGCTATTAAGCATATTCTGAGATATGTTCGGGGGACTATAGCTTATGGTCTCAGATACACTTACAGTGGAGGTGTAATGCTTCATGGATTTACAAATTCAGATGGGATGGGCAGTACAGTGGACCAGAAAAGCACTTCCAGATATTGCTTCAGTTTGGGTTCAGCAATGATTTCCTGGTCCAGTAGGAAACAGGGCTCCATAGCCTAGAGCACTGCAGAAGCAGAATACATTGTTGCAAGTGTTGCTAGCAGAGAAGCAGTGTGGCTTAGGAAGCTACTTTCAGACGTGTTCAAGGCAGAGCTAGAACCCACAGTCATTCACTGTGACAACCAGAGTTGTATAAAGCTCACCGAGAATCTGGTGTTTCACAACAAGTCGAAACACATTGAGATGAGATATCACTATGTCCGAGACATGGTGTAGAAGAACGTTCTCAATATTCAGTATGTTCCAATGGCAGAACAGACGGCAAATATTTTGACCAAGCCACTGTCCCTGACAAAGTTTGTGTACTTTCGTGACAAGCTTGGTGTTGCTGAGAATGCCTCTCTTGATGAGAGGAAGTGTTGAATTTAATGCAACTGCAAGAGCCATTCTCCCTGGAGGATGGCATAAGACCCTAATTGTGAACTAGGGCCCCCAGTACACTCCTGGGGTTCTCGGTTTGGGACCAAGCAGTTAGAGCCATGGCAAAGACCCTTGTGAAGAACCCCAGTAGATGACTGGGGTTCTTGGTCTCAGACCAAGCAATATAAGTCCCTAGATATGTCTAGGGACCTTAGATGTGCTCTAGGGTACCCATGCCTAAAGCATGGGTTGATCCTTGGTCTTGTACCTTGGTGGCTAAGACCCCAGATGTATTATGGGGCAACCTGGTCTTTGATCAGGGAGATCTTGGTGTAATGCCAAGATATGTTGGTGTGTGATCCTCTTCCTCTCTCCTAGGATGGTCCACAGGACCTAGGAGAGATTATGAAGATGAGCATGACCACATGAGGGATGTATCCCATATGCAGCGATGATAAAGTTAATTGATCACCTTGAGAAATATATGGACATGTGTTGCCACTAAGAAAAACTCTCCTAAACCCCTTACCTGTTTGAGTTTGAGTTTGATTGGGGTTTGTATTTTTGTTTAGGGCTTAATAAGAAAAATATTAATTAATGTTTAATTATAACATATTAAATTAATATTTATATTAATTAAATATGTTATTTTTAATTATATTTTTATTAGCCTGGCCCTAGCCTAAAAGTATAAATATAAAGCCTTCCCCCTTCACTTTCACAGACACTCACTCTTTCCTTTCTTTTCAAAGTGTGGCGGATTGCTCTATGTGTGGTGCGGCCCCCCTTTGCAACAGTGACAGTCCAACCTCCTTGTGACAATTCGGCCTCCTTTGACAGTCCAAATTTCGGCCCCCTTCTTTGTTGTTGTTGAGTTCTTATGCTGCTGCTTGAAGCCTTGATTGAGGGTTGTTGAGTGCTTTCACTCATTTCCTCCAAAGCTGGAGTGTGTACTGATGGTTAGGCCTTAGGTTGGAAAATCTAAGTTTAGTGTCTAATGTATTTCCATAATAGCCATCAATATTGAGTCATATGGAAACTGCGCCAAGTCCGCCTTGGGTTTGTTTTAATATTTTGAGTCAATTAAAAATTTCCTTGAAAACAAGATTTTTCAATTGTATTTTATGTTGATTTTTCAATAAGCTAGGCTCAAGCATGAAGTTCATTCCAATTTTAGCATTTTACTTGAACCATAGACATTTGCAATTTCACCATTAATAATTTGTTGCAGCAACCAAGATCACAAGAAGAAAACACCATGCACAAGTACACAAGAAGTATCTTGGGACACCCTTCTCAACAAGGGAAGAAAACCCAGCCAATCCTTTGCTATATTCTTCAAGAGAAAGACCTCTCACACCATAAACCTAGCACACAAAAGGGTGCTCACGAACCCTAGAAGACTAGCACCCAAGAGAGGTGCGCACTTTTCCCAAGAACATGTACTTGCTGAAATTTCCAAACTTACACTTGTGTTATGTTTCCTCAATGGGGAATTTACCTTTATTTATATTAGATTGAGCCTATCAACAGTAGTGTTTATTGGCACAACAGGGTCGACCTCAATGACTCACAATATAATTAATAATTACCATATTAATTATCTTTTACATTAATTGTCTTTCACTTTATGGCGGGGTCGACCTGTACTCTTTACATCACAAGTAGGGTTATAGGTAAGTCTGACTCTTGTACAATATAGCAAGGGATCTCATACACCCACTAGTGCTCAGCCACTAGGGGCACATCCCTCTGTGCTCAGCCACAGGGATGTCCACATCTCTATCTCACTGTGCCTCACAGGAGAATCACACTCACTAGTGCTCAGCCACTAGGATCACATTCACCTATGCTCAGCCACAGGCACGTCCAACTCAACAGATCTCTTTCTCACTGCATTTCACAGGAGAATCATCTGGAGTATCACATCATCTCAACTCTCTGCACAGAGGAGACCAATACATCGTTTCATCTCCGTCTCAAAGAGAACGACACACCCAACTCATGGGCTTCCCCACACAGGGGCACACAACATTCCATCTCTGTCTCAGAGAGGAACCACACACCTAGCTCATGGGCTTTACCACATAAGGGCGCACAACATTCCATCTCCGTCTTAGAGAGAAACCACACACCCAGCTCATGGCCACACCCAACTCATAGGCTTCCTCACCCCACACTAGGGCACACAACGTTCCATCTTCGTCTCAGAGAGGAACAACACACCCATCTCATGGACTCTCTCACAGGCCGACTCACTCAGTCTGTGTCCTGGAGGATGTCTCACCCAACTGTAACTATCAACACTCCCTCTCAGTTAGGGAGGCATTCTTCATCAGGCCAAGTCTCTCACGAAAGTACTCGAACTTCGTCTTGGCAAGCGGTTTGGTGAAGTTCTTCATCTTAGTAGGTATGGCCCTAACACCTAGTACCAGTTATCACCCTCAGACGGATGGCCAAACAGAGATAGTCAACAAATGGGTTGAAGGCTACCTCAGGAATTATGTGGCAGAGCAGCAAAAAGCATGGGTTAAATGGCTTCACTTGGGGGAATATTGTTACAACACCACTCATCATATGTCCATTGGTACGCCACCATTTAGGACCTTATACAGCTATGACCCTCTCTCATTTGTAAAGATTGCCTTTGGTGACAACAGGGCTCCCATGGTTCAGGACTGGATTCAACAAAGTCAAGACATACTCAGGGAATTGAAGGACCACCTACAAAGGGCACAGAATCAACAAAAGCTACAGGCAAACAAACACAGGGTTGAGCGCACCTTTGAGGTCGGTGAGTTGGTTTATTTGAGGCTTCAACCGTACAGGTGGGCATGAATTAAGAGAACCGGCGCAGAGAAGCTCCAACCTCGTTTCTTCAGTCCATACAAAGTCAACAGGAGGGTAGGGGTTGTGGCATATGAGTTGGATATACCACAGAGCAGCAAAATACACAATGTCTTTCATGTTTCGTGTTTGAAGAGGGCCATCGACAAGCATATCACTCCTATCGAGCAACTGCCACCTATGGATGAAGAAGGACAGTGGGTACTGATACCAGAGCAGACACTTGAAATCGGGGAGAAAAAGTTGAGAAAAAGAAGCATCAGAGAGTATATGGTTAAGTGGAAGAACCTACCCATAGAGGATGCCACTTGGGAAGGGGAACAGTTGATCCAGGAGACAGGTCCAGAATTGCTTGTGGGCAAGCAATTTCTAGCAAGGGAGACTGTAATGTCCCCCACCTCTTGATGAAGTGTTCTGGACAAACTTAGTAGTCTAGCTATCCCCACTAGACTATAGTCTAAGGAATATTAGGGACAAAATCAACCAGAAGACATAACATTCTATTATTAAGTTGACTTTGTGTGGAAAAGGATAACTCAATGAAAGAAAAGAAAAGGTGAGTTAAAGTTAAGAGTTAACCCTAGGGGTTCACTAACTCAACAGATGAATAGAATGTAGCTATAAAGGAAAGGGTAGGGTGCACTCCTAAGGCATTATGGATTATTATCTTATTTGCATTGGAGCTCTTGAGCAAAAGCAGTTTTGGGGGTTTTGAGTCTAAAACCCTAGAGATCAACTCGGTGGTGAAAGATCCCACCTTTCTTGATCCAAGCTTGGTCATGTTATCGCACAGTTTGTAGTTAAGGTCACAGGCTACAGGATAGAGGACAAACTGGCGTAACAGGAACCTTCCCCACCCAATGTCACCTCGATGGGGAGGTTCTTTCTGTTTAGGGAGGTTAGCCCAGGGGAGACGTCCCCGGCAACCTGGGGGTTTGAAGAGGCAAAGGATACAAGGTTAAGTCTTAAGAATTCCCTCCTCGCAGGTTGCCACCAATATCAGATAGTCCGGCTAATCAGCCAATAAAAGAAGTGTAGGCCCTGTTGAAAACACTTTCCCGGAACAAGACAATAACAATACAAGATATATATTTGCAGGCTATAACTCAAAGGGTTAGTACTTCTTTAACTATCTGATTTCATTTAATAAGCAATGCAATAGATACAAAATGAAGGTCAACGTTTTGTTAATTAGCCTGAGAAAGATCATCAATTCATCAATATCTATCCAAACGACCAAGCCAACAGTATATTCAATCAATAATTTGTTCGATAAATGCTTGACGTTATTGCTCAATTGCTTATTATTACACCTTTGTTGCGTCAAGATGAGATATTCACTATGACGTCAGCCTTTATTTTGTTAGTGATGTTAGTTAGGGTTTTGAATTTAGGGTTTTAAAAGATAGTTTTGTACACCAAAGGCTCAACGTTGGAGATCTAACCAGTGCCTTAGGGTATATGGAGTCAAAAGTAAGGGCACAAAGTCTCGGGAGGATTAAAAACTAGAGACTAGAGGGTAGGGTTCTATGGTGTTGCAAAGGCAGGGCCCTAGAATCAAAACCCTAGGGGAAGGAGGCTCGCTCCGGTGTTGCTTAAGCAAGGCCTCGTGCTCCTTCCTCCTTCTCTAAATAATCTTCGCAAAACAGCAAGCTCAAAGTATAAATTTAAGAGAGAAAGTGTTGCAAAGGCAAGGCTTTCAAACCCTAGAAGGTGAAACCCTAGGTGTAGTCAAACTAGGCCTAGGACGTCTCCTCTTTTCAACCTATAACTTCAACGCTAGCTCAGAAAAAGGGAAGACAAGTGTAACAACATCTAGGCTAGATCCTCCTTCTTCAATGGCTGAAAACTATTTCTCAAAAAGGGGACATGTAGCAATGACCTACTTGTGTGCTTGCCACCTAGGGTTTCAAATTCAGCAATATAATAAGCAAATGTAAGAAATTAAGCCTACAACCATTCACTTAAGAAGTTTTGCATGAAAAATTCACTTACATGTCATGAAGAAATTCATATGCAAACCCTAGTTGTAAACCTTCCATGAGATAAATGCCATAAATGCCAAGAGAAATCCTCCTTCAAGAGTAGTGCCTCACTTTAAAACACCAAAAATACCCAAGTAGGGCGCAAGAATTAAGATCTCACAAGAGAGTGAGTTGTGTTATGTTCAAATGACGGAAAAACATCCTCAATATATATCATTCCATGACCTTTAATTTACAAAATAGGTCATTAAAACAGCCGACAAGGCTGACTAAAAAAATTACACTGTTTTTACATTAATTGCTAAGTAAAAGACACAAAATGAGCAAAAGGTGGGACGTCAAACCCTTCTGAGAGAGACGTTGGCCTTTTTTGGGTCAGTCCAGCATCCAGAAGTCAGGCATTAGCCCTTCTAGGGCTCCTCCAAGCTGCCACACGTGCTAGTAACCTCATCCAACTGCCACACGCTCAAGGTAACGTCCAGATCTCCTGGGTGACGTCCTGTCCATCAAGAGGAAAACGTTCCATCTGAAGTGGGTCATTCCCCCCTAGGTTGGGCTCAGCCAAAGTGTCCCGGGTGGAACGTCCTTCTTTTCTTCATGTGCAAAGGCTCATCACGTCACTGTCCTGTCTCTGCCATACCAACAACCATCTAATGGGCTCTTCAGCCCCATGGAGGTCCGAGCTAATCATCTCCCCATGTGTACCGGTCCACTGGTACTTGTCCGTCGAGCATGGTCCTACACATCAAAAAATTCGCCCTCCATGGGCTCATTAGTCCTCGGGATCATAGCAATGTCAATCATATCTCATCATTAATTTTATCAAATACATGCATGAAACCCCTAGCATATCCTCTAATAGCTCAAAGATATTACATTGATCTACTATACAAAGCTGAAGAAATAGATAAAGTAACCTATTGGGCCAGCACCCATAAGAAGAGGAAAGTTTCCAAAAGACATCATTCAAGCCATGTAATATGAGGTGGCATGATCTAAGGATGTCCAGACACAATGAAGACCAAGGGTAGGTATTATTTGTAGGTGCCTTTGTAGGAGGTGAGTTGTACCTGTCATGGATGCAGTTTTTTCCAAGCCCTTTATTTGCCTTTATTCTTTCTTTATTTATTACCTTTTCTTTCTTTTTTGCTTCAAGGTTTGACCAGAGGACACTGCCTTGGCATGGTGACCAGAGCTGACAGTGTTACCCACGAGTATTTTCGCAGAAATGATAAGGCTGACTCGTGATGAGACCCCCTTTCCCTTGGCCATGCAACCAAGGGTCATTGCCCTGGCGTGGTGACCAGATAATGGCAATGTCATACTGCTAGATACCTATGAACATAATGGGTCGGCTCGTGATGAGACCTCCCATCCTCTTGGC
>ML779564.1:125778-143974 GCA_009831015.1 Picea engelmannii
AGCCTCTCTCCCCTAGGGTTCTGTCTTTAAGGCCCTGCTATTGCAGCACCTTGAAACCTTTCCCTCTTGTCCTTTGAATCTCATCCCCTTCAACTTGTGTGTCCTTCACCTTTTGACTCCATAACCCTAGGCACTGATCTTTACCCTCCAACGTTGAAGTGAAAGTGATTGAAACAACTCTCAAACTCTTATAAATTGAAACCCTAACTAACTACTAACCCTGAAAAAGTTGACGTCACACTTGGTTATTTCATCTTGACGCAGCATTTTTTATATATCAAGAAATTGGATGGTGTTTTAAGCATTTATTAAATGAGGGATTGATTGGACACATTGATTGCTATAACATCTTGATATTTATTGGTGAAGTAACATTATTTCATTGCTATATTAACAAACATTGACTTCGTCAATATTTGTTGTCGCAATTGCTTATACATTGATATCAGATTGTCTATTGATGTACTAACCCATTGAGTCATAGCTTGCATATATATATTGGTTTGCTTTGTTCCGGGCAGGTGTTCTTCTCTGGGCCTACACTTCATTATTGGTTGTTTAGTCGGACTATCTGTTTTGGTGGTGACCTGTGAAGGGGGAACTTTACTTTGACTACTAAACCTTTGCCTCTTCAAAACTCCAGGTTACCGGGGACGTCTCCCTTGGGCCTAACCTCCCTAAAGAGAAAGAACCTCCCCATCGTGGTGACATTGGGTGGGATAGGTTCCTGTTACGCCAGTTTGGCCTTCTACTTCATAGCCACTTGAGCTAGCTACAACTGTGCGATAACAGAGACCATTATCAATCGATTCCCACAGAGGAATATCTAGGGCACATTTGCAGCAACAGTTGGGGTGCATTTCCCTCAGGGGGATCCATCGAGGGTCCAGACAAATCAGCAGAGGGTCGATTGTCAAGCCGTCAGTCACCGGGACTATGTGAGAGGGCAGGGCACATTGTTTGAGACAGCTTCCAGTCAGATCTGAGGTGTGTAGCCACCAGGGCACACAATCTAGTCCTGCAGCAGTTGTCGTGTGAGTTGTTGTAGCGTGCAGCAGATCATCTAACTCATGCCCCTATCCAGCAGCAGTGTTCTATTATCTGGGTATCATCCTTTTAGTTTATTTCTTTATTGTATTCCGACTAAGATCCACTTAGATCTGATCTAGCCGAGTGATTCTCTATTTCAGTTGCATACGGCAGTGTAACCAGCAAAAAACTCATAATTTATGATTTACAGTCTTGTGTCAGTTTCTATTTGTATGCTTATTCATATGTTGTTAAAACAACTTATTTATTTACACACACTTGCAAAAACACCAAGCATGTCAGAACCAATAGCTTAAACGCATCAAGAAACCCCCCAGTGTATCAGATCAGACAGTAGACACAGCAGAGTAGCAGCTTTTCCTAGACTAGCCAGATCTGGGATACTACACACACATCCATGTAGGACTCAGAAATGTAGGCAACCAGCCAGGGAAAACCCCAATGTGGGGAAACCCAAAGAGAGAGATTTGATTAGCTTCAGGAAGGTTATATCAACAGCAAGTTACATTGATCAGCCAAGAGAAAACCACTACAATACCCAAACTATCCCTCCAAAATTTTGCCTTGGCAAATGTGCCAAGTCTGTACTGTTGTACAACCCACCCTGAAAGAAACACCTCAAAAATTGTGTCAATCTGTTGTTGTATAGCCTGTTCTGTACGGTTGTCCTTCAACAACAAATTACCCTCAAGCTGCCTCAATACTATCCTTCCATTCCTTGAAAGACATGTCCACTTCTCTGTTGTACGGATCCGTATAGTACAGCCTCCCAAACAGCAATAATTTTCAGTACACTCAAAACAAAGTTTTTCCTTGGGAAATGTACCCAAGCTCTCTTAGGGAATGGGACCAACTTATTGGCCTTTTCTCTCAAAGCTCTCTCGAAATCTCTCAATCTCTTCTTCTCATTGTCTTGCACACTACCCAATGCATTCTCTTATAATAAGTGACCTTTCACCTTCCCCATTCCTAAATCCAAATGCCAAAATCTAATCTTGCATTTACATGATCAAGGGACACGATTCATTCCCTCCAAAATAAATCACTTAAAATATTAAAGTACAATTTCACTTTATAACATAACTGCACTTTATGAAATAAAGTCACTGTAATATTAGAAGGTACACATAATAAAAAGTCACTTTAATAAAAGAACCACTTTATTACAACTTTATAAAAACCCATTACAAAGTCAAGTGCCTAGAAGTGTAAATACAAGGTCACTTCCGCATACAAGACAAAACATGCGGAGTACCTCAGAGCTATAAAAGTTAACACTTCCTCTTCACGGTCTATGTAGAATAATTTATTCTCACCGCATTTATGTCCCTTACTGTACTTGCTATCCCAATTGAAACATGGTCATTTTGCTCTTCTTTCATCCATTTGTTGAGGTGTCAACCTTGTCGATTGAGTGAGGTTAGGAGAGGGAACATGATGCTCTTTATAGTTGTTAGTGGTCACCCTTACTGTAGCCATATTTTTATATTCCACTTTCCTTGCCCTATTGAAAGCTTGCTCTAGGAATTTAGGGTCGAAGAGATGCACCTCATGTTGAATGTTCTCATTTAAATTGCCCATAAAGAGATCTAACAAATTATCCTCGGGAATGTTCTTTACCTTGTGACTGATCTTTTGGAATTGTTGAATGTGCTCTATAATTGGACCTTTTGCCGAAGATTTAGCAATTGACTAAAGAATGTATTGCTCTCAATATCCCCATAATGTGATATCAATTCATCTGTAAAAATGGACCAAGAGATAGTAGAATTATTTTTTCTTTCACAAAGCCATTGATACCAAACAAATTGATCATTTTCTAAATACAAGGATGCAATAGGTCTTTAAATGCTTCAACAAAGTCAGATGAATTAAGCTAGGGCGAGGGGTAAAGATTTATAATCCCTCCTAGGGTTTCAACAAGAACAAAGTAACATGTGATAATTACAATATTAGCATTTACCATGAACAAGCACTTAAACTTGACAAAGAAGACTTACTCAACCAAGTCATTATGCATGGGGAAACCCTAAATCAAAGATCATCCATCAAAAATAAGTCAAAGCATCCACAAGATAATCCTTCCAATGGTGCGCACAAGTACTCCTTAGCGAAAAAGAGAAGAAGAGAGAAAATATCAGTGATCTCACACAAGAGGTGAGTTATGTTTTGATACAATGAAGCACTAACCTCTTTATATGAGGCAAACCTAGCACATATATCCACAATAACATCTAAAACAACAATAAATCCATGATACAAGTAGGGTTGACCCCTCAACTAGCCTCAAATAATAGATATTGATGCTAACACATCAAAATAAGCCCTCCAAGGCCACACGTGTGGGTGACATCATGCTCTAAAAAGGCGTGGGCCACTAATCATTAGATCAATTCAATGAAAAGCTTGGCAAATAGAAAGTAAGAAAGTAGCAATTTAAGCTCCTTACTTCAAGCATTAAGTATACCATGCAATTTCATAATCTTGTATGAGCAAATAAAACCATACATAAACCATTCAATAGATAACAAAAATACAAATTTTACTTACTTGCACCAAGAATAATCATGAAAATTACCATACAAGATCACCATAAAAGATTCCAAAATTGATCCAACTTGCAAAAAATAGCCTTATACAAGAGTGTGCCTCACAATTTCAGCAAATAGCCCTTATTAATGCACAAATTTCAGACCTCTCCTTTTGTGTGAGTTGTTATGAAAATGAATGTCACTTTCTGCTTATTTATACAAAATTTAACCCTAAATTAATTTCAGTTCATAATTACTGGGCCGACCTAGCCAATTTTTTACACATCAAATATGGACAAAATAAAATTAATTTGCATCTGGAAACTCCTCCAAGGGTGACGTCATGCCCCTCTATGGTGACATTGAGCCCCACATGTGGAACGTTGAGTAGGGAAAGTGGAACGCTTGGCCTCCAAAGGCCTAAAATGATGCCCACACGTGCCACCAGGCTCACAAATGCCTCCAAAGATGATACCCTAGCTCTGGATGACTTTTACGATTATCACGGTGACGTCCAAGGCCCTCAAGGGCTAACATCCATGTGGGAAGAGCAAGGTCCCCAAGGTCTAGGTCTACTAGGGTGCCTCCAAAGGCAACGTTCTTCTTTCACCCGATGCAAGTCTTCAATTTCTTCTTACGCTTGGTTGGAGTTTTGACATCCATCTGTGGGCTTTAAGCCCCCATGAAGGTCTGAGCTAATCATTCCCTCATGTGTACCTGTCCACCGGGCAAGGTCCTGCAGCAACAACAAGTACGCCCTCCAGGGGTTCTTAAGTCACAGGGATCATAGCATGTAAATCACATCCAATAATTAAATTACCCAAACATGTTCATCAAACCCCCCTTAACCCAGACAAATGCTCAAAGACATTATGCAATTTTACAAGTTAGATTTGGAGAAGGTCTTAGGGTGTCCTATTGGGCTAACCTCTCTTAAGTTTGGGGTGTTTCCCAGGTGGGATCTAGTCCAAGTCATGTAAGTGTATGAGGTGGCATGGGGTAAATATTTGGGCATGGGGTGCATGCAATAACAAGGAAATGTAAAGTCTTACTTGTGGGTGCCTTTGTAGAGGGCGAGTTGCACCTTGTCATAAATGCAATTGTTTCCTAGCCCATTCATTGTCTTTTACTCTTAGCTTTATTTCTTTTGATCTTTTGCTCTTGCTTCAAGGGAATAGTTGAGGGCCACTATCCTAGCTTGATGACCAGAGGTGACAGCGTTATCCACAAACATTTCACGAAAATGAGAAGGTTGGCTCGTGATGAGACCCCCTTTCTCTTGGCTATGCCACCAAGAGCCACTACCCTGGCTTGGTGACCAGATAGGTGGTAGTGTCATAACGTTACATGCCCATAGTCATAATAGGTCGGCTTGTGATGAGACCCCCTATCCATCAACTAATACCTTGAGTGTTCATGTTATTTTATGTGTCCCCTTTTCTTACTAAGAAGCTTTTCATTGCTTTTTCGGGGATCCTTGGGCGAAGCATCTCAAAGGTTTCAACATTGGCTTTTAACTCTTGCCAGCTACTTTTACCCTATGGGCCTTTAGCCCATTCTTCCCACAAGGTAAGGTACAACCCTTCCTAGTGTAGCCAATCCCAATGCCCAAACAAGGATAGGGGAGATGAAAGGAATAAAGATGGAAAGTGGTATGTATGGAGGGAACAGACAATGACTTCTCACAGATCCACCCAGTAGCAACCCATCCTAAAGGGAAATCAACTTACTAGGGAACCATGTCACCCTTCCAGGTATGTACGAGGCAAAGAGAATAATTTCCAAGCAAACGTCATGAAATGAAGAAGGATTCAATACAACATATTCAAGTGCTTCAAAAATTAGAGTGATACATACAATGATACCCGGATAAGGTGATCCTTCACCACATCTATAATAATCCTCTGAGCCTTGGCTTCCTTGACCTCATGCAAGTCCAAAACAAAAGATCTGTTGCGGGAGCTGCCACAACAGAGTTGACATAGTTATAAATTTTGTTCTCCTTGAGAACAGCTAACAATCGGACCTTCCACCGCAAATAGTTGGAAATGCCATCCAACCGATACTCATATCTAATGCTTGCAGCCATATTCCCAGTCACAACTCAAGGAAAACAATCACACCCTTTTGCCCAAAAATCACACTTCCCATTGTCACTCAGAGACAAAGCTTTGATACCATGTAAATTTTAATGACAAATATCAGCAAACTAAAATTTATGTCAAACACTTAGCAACCTAGAGATAACTGTCTTCATAAAATTCATAAATGCCTTAAACCCACATTCAGAAATTACCATAAGCAGAAATACACATTGCTAAGCAAAATAGCAACGGAAATAAACACAGAGGACAACAACCCATAAAACTCAGAAATTTAGGCAAATGTCAAGGAAAACCCCAATGTGGAGAAACCCAACGAGAGAGAGAGAGAGAGAGAGAGAGATATTATTCAGCTTCAAGAAAGTACAGTACAGCAGCAAATACACATTTCCAGCCAAGGGAAAATACCTCACAGCCACAAAAAGCAGTCCCAAAAATTTTGCCTTGGAAAACATGCCAAAATTCGTACAGTTGTACGACCTCCTCTTTTATGTGCCTCGAAAAACGTGCCCAACTGTGTTGTACGACATACACAGGACGACCCAACAACATCAAGAAAAACCCAGAAATCTGTCTCGATTTTTGTGCCAAAAGGTCCCTCAAAAATCGTGCCCTTCTTCCTGTTGTACGGATCCGTACAATACGACCCTCCATAGAAAATGGAACAGCACTTACATAAAAATATCTTGGGATTTGTGCCCTCCTCCTTGGGAAATGTTCCCTCCAAGCTGCTCACTTTCCTCTCTCAAGCATATTCAGAAAATCTCTCTCAATCTCATCCCGATGTATCTTGCACACTACCCAATGCATTCTTTTATAAATCTGAAAATGACATTTTCCCTTCAAAGTGTCTTTTCACCTTCCCCAACCCTAAATCCAAAGGCCAAGATTAGATCTTGCCTTTTTCAAGATCAAAAAAGCTAAAAAGTACCTCCCGAGCTAAAAAGCTAAACATGCGGAGTACCTCCCGAGCTAAAAAGCTAACAACATCAACCTTGGCATTCTAGCCCTTCTTCTCACAGGGGAATGAAACATGGGTTCTTTTGGGATACATGTAAAACTATTATTGAAGTCAAGTATATTGTAACATGATCCAAGGTGATAAGTGTTAAGTAAGGGGGGAATGGAACGTTACCCCTATCAAGGCTTCCCAGTAGTACTCATGTTCCCAAAAAGTGACAACATTGGACTAGGATAGCTAATGATGGCCACCAGGGTGAAATAAGGCAAAAAGAATAACTTCTAAGCTTATGATTCATTATCCAACTTCAACCCATGATCCTTATTCAAATGCCCAATTATTAAATATGACACTTTATAAGAAACAAGGACTAATGCACCTCATAATGTGCCAGACCACCATCTCCCAATGAGCCATGTTGATTGGGAATGATGAGTTGTGTTGATGAAGAAAAAGGTATCTGAGGGGGGATGTTGGGCTGCTCTCTGTGATAAT
Source organism: Picea engelmannii (assembly GCA_009831015.1). Classification (NCBI taxonomy): domain Eukaryota; kingdom Viridiplantae; phylum Streptophyta; class Pinopsida; order Pinales; family Pinaceae; genus Picea; species Picea engelmannii. The sequence goes on from ML779564.1 coordinate 132,918, forward strand.
GTTGATCATCAGCATCGAGATCATTGTCTTCACTGTGGGCCATGAGACACGATCTCCTCTAGTTACACCTAAGTGAGAGGGGGTAACACAACCTAACCAGGAAAAAATAGTACCATGTGTGTGAAAGTATAGTGTACCATCTACATGTGCATATACCATCTGAGGTGTGTAAGAGATGAGTTGACATGCCATGAATGAGTCAACTGGAGTTGTTATCGCACAGTTTGTAGCTAGGTCAAATGGCTATGAAGTAGAAGGCCAAACTGGCGTAACAGGAACCTATCCCACCCAATGTCACCACGATGGGGAGGTTCTTTCTCTTTAGGGAGGTTAGGCCCAGGGGAGACGTCCCCGGTAACCTGGAGTTTTGAAGAGGCAAAGGTTTAAAAGTCAAAGTAAAGTTCCCCCTTCACAGGTCACCACCAAAACAGATAGTCCCAGCTAAACAGCCAATAATGAAGTGTAGGCCCGAAGAAGAACACCTGCCCGAAACAAAGCAACAACAAACCAATATATGTGCAGGCTATGATTCAATGGGTTAGTACTTCATAAGACTATTTGACATCAATATATAAGCAATTATAACAATAAATATTGACGAAGTCAATGTTTGTTAATATATCAATGAGATAATATCACTTCACCAATAAATATCAAGATGATGTAGCAATCAATGTATCCAATCAATCCCTTATTCAATAAATGCTTTAAACACCATCCAATTGCCTAAAAAATGAAAGTTGTTGCATCAAGATGAAATAACCAAGGGTGACGTCAGCCTTTTAGGGTTAGTAGTTAGTTAGGGTTTCAATTTAGCAAGGTTTTGAGAGTTCTTTGATCACTTTCACTTCAACGTTGGAGGCTCAAGATTAGTGCCTAAGGGTTAATGGAGTCAAAAAGGTAAAGGACGCACAAGTTTAAGGGGACGAGATTTAAAGGACAAGAGGGAAAGGTTTCAAGGTGCTGCTAAAGCAGGGCCTTAAAGACGGAACCCTAGGGGAGAGAGGCTCACTCCAGTGTTGCTAAAGCAAGGCCTCGTGCTCTCTCCTCCTTCCCGGCAAACAGCTAGCTCAATGAAAAGCAAAATCAAGACAAGAGAGTTTAAAGAGGGAGAGTGTTGCTAAGGCAAGGCTCTTTCATCAAACCCTAAAAGAAAACGGCCCTAGGTGTAGATAACCTAGGCCTGGGACGTCCTCTTCCTCTTGAAGTTCAAAGGTACGGCTAGCTTAAGGGAAAAAGAAAGAAAGAGTGTAGCTATGGCTAGGCTCTCTTCTTCTTCTTCAATGGCTAAAAGGTTTTTCTATCAGGGGACATGAGACAACGACCTACTTGTGTGTTTGTCCCCTAGGGTTATGATTCAGCAACATTTATAAATAGATGCAAGAAATTAAACTACAACCATTCAATCAATAAGTTTTTCAGAAAAATACTTACAAATCATCAAGAAAATATCCATGCAAACCCTAGTTGTAAACCTTCCTTCAAGAAAAACACCATAGAATGCCAAAAATCTCCTCCTTAAACAAATGCACCTTCCTCAAATTAGCCAATAACCCCAATAGGGCACAAAAATCAGACCTCACTAGGAGAGTGAGTGATGTGTTATGTTAAAATGAGGCTAAAACACCTCAATATATAGTGTATCAATGACCTTAATTAATTTTAGGTCATAAAAAATGGCTGACAAGACCAGAATATTGTTTTTACATTAAATTGTCAAATTAAAACCCTAACTGAGTTGTAATAAAGGTAAAAGCCCCTTCAAGGGAGGCGCTAGCCCCTCTTAGGGCAGATGAGACATCCAAGAACAAAACGTTAGCCCCCCAGGGGCCAATCCAACATGCCACACGTGCCACTGCTGCCCAATCTGCCTCCAAGAGTGACCATGAAGCTGGATGACGTCATGGTGAGGATGGGGACGTTCTGAGGCTTCCAAGGCCAACGTTCCACTGAAAAAGGGTCCTTCCCCCTAGGCCAGGCTCTACCAAAGTGCCTCTGGTGAAACGTCCACTTCTTCTCCGGTGCAAAACCTCGATCAAGCACTGTCCTGTCTCTACCCCTCTGACGGGGTCTCAACAACCATCTGATGGGCTCTTCAGCCCCATCTAGGTCCGAACTAATCATCTCCCCATGTGTACCAGTCCAAATGGTACCTATCCATCGAGCACGGTCCTGCACATCAAAAACTACGCCCTCCATGGGCTCATTAGTCACAGGGATCATAGCAATGTCAATCACATTTCATCATTAATATTATCAAACACATGCATAAAAACCCTGATATATTGTTCAACAGCTCAAAGATATTACAAAAACCTACAATACAAGATCGAATAAAAAACACAAGATATCCTATTGGGCTAGTATCCACAAGAAAAGGGAAGTTTCCAAGAAGGTTTCATCCAAGCCATGTAAATGTGGTGATGTGGCTAGAGGATGTCCAGACATGTGGGTAGAGTAAGAGCCAGGGATGCATAATGTTATCTGTGGGTGCCTTTGTAGAAGGCGAGCTGTACCTTTCATGGATGCAACTTTTCCAAGCCCTTTCTTGCCTTTATTATTTGCTTTTATTTGCTTTTTTCTTCTTCTTTTTCTTTTTATTCAAGGGCTAACCAAAGGACACTACCTTGGCATGGTGACCAGAGCTAACAGTGTTACCCACAAGTACTTTCACAGAGATGATAAGGCTGGCTCGTGATGAGACCCCCTTTCCCTTGGCCATGCAACCAAAGGTCACTGCCCTGGCGAAGTAACCAGATGGTGGCAATGTCATACTGTTAGGTACCCATGAGCCTAATAGGCTGGCTCGTGATGAGACCCCCTATCCTCTTGACTAGGTCTTGTTTATATTTTTCAGGTCCCTCTTGTTTCTTACTGAGAGGCCTTTTATTGCCTTCTCAGGGATCCCTGGGCGAAACATCTCGAGGTTTCATTTCTAGGCTTTTATCTTTTACCAGCTGCTTTTACCTTCTGGGCCTTTAGCCCCTTCTTCCCACAAGATAAGGTGCAACCCAACAAACAGGTCAATCCAATGCCCAGACAAGGGGAATGGGATAAATGAGCGGGAGATATGATGAAAAAGTGGTGGTATGATGGGAGCGAACGATGGCTCTTCAGAAATCCCCTCGGTGGCAAACCAAAACCTATGGGTACAGGCTTGCTAGGGCACCCTGTCAATCTACCCAAACATGGTCAAGTGGGCTAATGTAAGATCTAAGAAGTTGTCAGAGATAAAAGGATTCAGATGAATATATCTAAAGGTTACAATGATCAAAAGTGACACATACCATGATACCTGGACCAATTACCTCATGGAGCAAGAGCCTCCTCCGATACAAGATCAAGTCGACGGTGATGGATGTTGATGCTACTGACAAGACAAATCTGATGAAAGAAGAAAAGGATGGGCCCTCCAGGGCCATGCGCAGGTCAATCCTGCTCTCAGTGCTCCATGTCTAGGACCTGTGGGCCTCGAGACATGATCTCCTAGTTATCCCTAGAAATCGGGGATAACAGGAGTCAACCGAGCAAATCCACTATGAGGTGAGACCATCATATAGCTAAAAGGTTGAAGGATGTAATGAATTTGAGTCAAGATGAAATGAGCAAGAGTGCTTATGTGAATTGGAACACCACACCACTGAAAGGTTGGCTCTAGTACTCGTTTCCCATATGTGATAACAATCTCCTCATGCCATATGAGGGGCAACAACTGCACTACTCCAAAATAACAGAATTTGCTCCATAGGCACTTAGAAAATATGCATATTCCAAAATAATTGCATAAGCAAGTATCTAGGAGACGATTTATTAAAACTTCACTCATCGTTTATGAAAATAACTCTCCCTTAACTTCAAGCCATAAGCAAGATAATGGGGCCATAAAAACAAAGGATCTATTAAAACTTGACTCAATATTTATAATAATAATACTTCCTAAAATGGTGTTCTTCTTTACAAGGCCTATTCCTATTAGCAAAGAAACATTGAAAACCAAAAGTGCCATGAAACAATCAAATGATCATACTTTGAATTATAATGAATGTAGTCTATAGAACATTAAATTACTTTATATTTTCTTTTTGTGGGTGGTTGTATGCTGAACTTAAGGCAAAATTTGCAGCCAAGGGCACTCCAAATCATAGAAGAAAACATCAAAATCGGCAAAAAATCGAAAAGAGTCCTGAAAACATCTTATCGGAAAATCGGCAAAAAAATCGAAAAACCTCGGCAAACATTAAAAAGTACATAATTTTTTCAATTTTTTAAACATTTTTCAATATATAAAGTAACAACAACATCATATAAACACACGGGCACATAAATATGGAGAAAGAACTGATATATATGATATAGTGGATGCCAAATAAAAACTGATACATCAAAGTCGATATTGAAAGTCTTAAACCAATACAAAATGACATCAATTATCACATATATAAATGTATATGTCCCAAAACTAACAACTAGCTATATGATATCAATGCCCTCTCCCCCTTTTATGGGAAAAGATCAGGGGATGTTTGCTAGGCCTTGAACTAGAGGCAGAAGGTCCTGGTCATGCATCAACAATATGACGATCAATGATGATTGGAGGACTAGCTACTCCAAACTGTGTAGAAGGTGGTGTTTCAATTTGAACTGGCACATCATCCTGCAAAACAAAATGACCAAAAAAAAAACGAATCGGGCTTTTTAATCCGCGACCTAGGCATGACAGGCGTGATTTTTTGGAAAAAATCGTCGTTTTCAAAAAATCGCGTTTTTTTCCAAACCCAAAAGACCGCGATTTCTATTATTCAAAAAATCAGCTCCTCTAAAAAAATGCGATTTTTCAGAGTTTTGTCGATTAATCGGCAATTTTTTCTTCTATGCTCCAAATACAAAAGACGACAACCTTTGGGATCTTCCAGTTCAATCTAATTTAAGGAAATTTTGTTGTGCCTCAGATAGATGTGAGTTGATTTTATACTTAGTACATATCATTATGAGATAAGAAGCATTTTCCAACAACAACAAAAAAAATTCATCTAGATCACCCAAAGAAAACTTGCTCAATATAGTTGGAAAATCAGCCAAAATGCTTCACCTTCAGAGTCTTGCCAAGTGTCATAAAGAGCTGCAAAGACAAGGGGTCTTTCATCTTGAAAATGTATATAGAAAGGTTGCTTCTTTGCTCCATCCTTTTTCCATTCGTAAAACCTATAAAACAATCAAAATAGCATCCCATTAGAACAATATATGAGACAAAATTTCACAAATAGTATGAAAAGATATCCAACGAAGGAAATGTTCAAATAACAGCAAAATTAGGAAAAGCATACTAATCGAGAAACATAAGCTTGAATGATTTGGAGGATCATGCTGACAAAAAGCATAGTAGGATTCACAATAGAGTAACCCAATAAATTACATCTAGCAACATAAACAAAGTAATTATGCAATCCAAACTTGGATAGTCCTAAGTGAGTACACTACCTCTTTCTTTAGTTGAAGTGAATGAAAAGGCCAATGATGCATAAGAGACTTGTATGATAGAAACCTTTATACAATTATAGTTAACCTTTCGCTTTTCTAACTGTTATCGCGCACTCTGTCACTTGTACAAAGCCTTCACAAGTGGCACAAGGGCGACACAATTGGGAGTATCTACCCATTGTCACCTCAGATAAACACTCCCCTTGTTTTAGTGATGGATGAATCCAACACAAGGGAGGCTTCCCAGTGACCCCAAGGGAAACAAATGTTCTAACAAGGCAAGGTTCAAGGTTCCCTTTGAAGGTCACAAATAAGATCAAGATAGGGCTTGGAAGAAGATGTTGTATGGTTAGTATCGAAAAAGAAATCACCTACACAAGTATATATAGCAATCTAATGATATAAAACAATGATTTCTATGTCCAAAATGCACTATTTAAGCCCTAAGCCACTACTTAATCAAAGGAAAAAGACTGTTCTTGTAAAAATGCAGCAAATAAACAGTGTATACCAGCAATAGTAAATTGTAACAGCAGCAAGATTCAACCGTAGAAATCAGCATATAAATAGCTCTAAATTTAGCTCACAACTAGCACTTCAATGACCAATCATTACCCAAGCCTTCCCACCTTTAAGTGTTGAGAAAAATGAGTGTTATCAGCAAAAAGTATGCAGCACTAATGGCTGTAGCAAAACATTTATTACAGCAGCAAGCTAAACAAGGAGTTTCACCAACATTTTGACATCAATTGTCTGCTTTAGACATAAACAACTAGAGTATAAGAGAGCAATTTCAAGAAAGCATATATCATGTTTATAAATGCAACCAATGCCTTGTCTTTAAAGGATCAATGGAGTCAAGGGAGAGAGCACATTCAAGACTGGAAAAGATCAAGGAGAAAGATAGACAACAAGATCTAGACGAGTCTCAACAATCTCTAGATTTATGTTGCCCTAGAACGTTTAGCAAGGGAGTCCCAAACAATCCTTGTAGATATCCTACAAGGATGTAAAGCTAGGGGAGTCTCAACAATCTCTAACCAATATCCTTGCAAAGCATCAAAGGGAAATTAGGGTTTAGGGTTTTAATGATAACCTTGAACAATAGTGTGATCGCACAAATTGTAGGTTGGGCAAAGCCCGACCCAAACCACAAGAGTGTGACAACTATGGGAGTACCTACCCACTGTCACCTTAGATAAACACTCCCCTCGCTTTAGTGATGATAAATCACTACAACAGGGAAATCCCGGTGACCCTAGGGGGATTGAGATGGAAGGTGAGAAGATGATGGTGAAACCCCTATAGGTCAAGCTTGGAGGTGAGAGAAAAGGTTTGGAAGAGAATCTTGTTGATGAAGGTTGGTTGCCAAAGTATTGTGTACCTGCAAGACAATGTTAAACCCACCCGGAACAAGACACAAGATAGATACACAAGCCTTAAACCAAAGGGGAACAAGCAAGAAACTTTGCTGTCCCAAATTGCAGTAGAACAGAGATATATATATCAGCAATATAAAATGTTAATAGCTGCAAAATAAACCATGCAAAACACCAAATAATTATTAGGTAATCAAGCACTAAATATGTAGATAATATCCCAATATTTAGACACAAGTTTTGATGGTAAAGTAGGGCTGCAAAATGGTGTTATCAGCAATATATTAGGGCAGCCTTATGGCTGTAGCAAACTCTTGCTACAGCAGCAAGTTCTAGCCACTGAAATTCACAAGAAAAGCACTTGAATGAAGAATAATTAGCACTATTTACTTGTAATTTTCAGCGGTAGAAAAAGAGACAAAGATGATTAAAGAGAGGTTTGTTGCAGCCCTATTATCGCACAAGTTGTAGGTTGGGCAAAGCCCGACCCAACCACCAAAATGGTAACAACTAAGGGACACTATACCCAATGTCACCTCGATATCGGTCACACACTTCAAGGGTGACTAAGTCACTCTAGGGAGGCGATCCCAGTGACCCTAGGAGGATTGAAATGGATGGAAAGGAAAGAAAAGAAGTATCCCCTTAAAGGTCAGTGATGGAAGAGGAAAGATGGCTTTGATGACTCGTCTCTAGGTGGTTTAAGGTTTCCAAGTCTTTGGATGCCTGCAAAAGGTGTTTGTACCTATCCGAGACACAAGAAAAGCCACACTTGCATATAGTAAAGTTAGGTGGACAAGCAAGTTAAGCTTGTTGTCCCTAATTGCAGCATAATCAATGATATATATCAGCACATAAAAGATAATAAGGGCTGCAATATAAGTGCTAAAAGACCAATTGAATAAGCACGATACAAGTAGTAAAAACTAGTTTAGAACAACAATGATAGAACAAGACTTTAGAACAAAAAGCAAGGCTGTCATAAAAAGCTAACTGCAGTGATATTTATCAGCCTTATGGCTGTAACAAACTTGTTATTACGGCAAGAGATTTAACCACTAAAACTTGCTCAAAACTTGCCAAAAAATGCATTGTACTTAGTAGATTATGTAGGCAGATTTTAGGCAATTTTCAATGGTTAAATTAGGAGTTATTGAAGAGTTTGGTTAGAGTTTTCTGCAGCCCTAATGGTTGTAGGTTAAATTTGTAACAACAGCAAGAAATACTTGGAGAAATGAAACACCCTAGTGGCTCAAACAAGCATTTATAGCATAAATTTGATTCCACTAGGAACAACTTCAAAATCACAAAATTTCACGTTTCCCAAAGCAATAATTTTATATCTCCATTGCAACAAGTGATGACTAGTGCCTTTAATGATTGGTTTAATGGAGTCAAGAAAAGAAAGAGCTAAAGGTACTACCTCCTTGGGGATGTAAATCATCTTACTCCCCAAGGCAAGTATCCCTAGCTAGGGTTTAGGCTAAGAGGGTGTATGCACTTATACTTCTCTTAGCAAACCCTTGTTAAACCAATAAAACTTAAGCATAAAGTGATGGAGACAAAGGTGGAGGTGTATGCCCATATACTTCCCACCTAGCTCTAGCAAAATAACCTTGTCTTGAAACAAAATGATAATACAATGCAAAAACGCCTTACCAATTCAAGGAAAATGCTAAGATAAACCACCACAATAGCAAAGAAGAGCCTTCCAAGGCTAGCGCACCACTTCCATCAACCAAATAACCGAGAAAGTAGACATACACAAGAGCAAAGGAGAGAAATAGTTAAAGATAGCAAAAATTTCAGTCCAAGCACCTCTCCAAGATGGGAGAGTTATGATTAAAAATGAGATCTTATGATCTCTATTTATACAAAATATCACTAACATAGTTTGTCCACATAATCTTAAGGTAAACCACAAGATTAGGGGTCAACAACCCTAATCTTTCCCCTTTACACAAATAATATTAAACAATTCATCTTAAAATCACTTTTACACAAAAGGAAACCCTAACTTAAGGTGACGTCACCCCTTTAGGGGACATTTTAACACTAGGAGCAAGTTGTTGGTGTTGGAGAAGCATCGCTAGGCCTCCAAAGGCCACATGTCAATCATCTAGGCCATCTCCTCATGGTCAAGGCCTCATTCTCCTCAAAACGTCCATGTGTCAATGAGTAGTAACCTCACCACCAAAGTCTAGCCCCTCTCGGTGACATCATGCCTCTAAATATGGCGTTTTACCTCTCCTAGGCAAAATATTTGGCACGTAGGGGCTAGGTTATGTCTCTCAAATCATCTTCTAGGCCTCTGAAGGTTCATCTCTCTCATCCTTCATGCGGGCCCTTGGCATCCAACCTATGGGATTCAAGCCCCATGAAAGCCCAAGCTAGGCTTGTTCCTCCAAAATTGTCCACCAACTAGGTCCTGCAAAGACAAATAAGCACGCCCTCCAAGGATCTCAAGTCAAAACATCATAATGAGTAAATAAAAACAATAAATGAGCCACCTAAGCATGTTCATCAAAGATTACCATGTCAAACAAGTGCTCCAAGACATTCTGCAACTTGCCAAGCTTGGATATCGGAGGGTTGACGAGGTGTCCTATTAGGTAGATCTTTCCTAGGTCAAGGAGTGTTTCCCAAGTGATCACTTTCTAATCCATGTAAAGTGGATGGAGTGGTTAAGGATCAAGACTCAATGGGCATGGGGTTCATGACATACAAGGGGTTATAGTGTCTCATTCATGGGTGCCTTTGTCGAGGGTGTGTGGCACCTTCGTTTGTAATGCACTTTTTCCAAGCCCATCCTCTAGCCATTCTTGTGTTTCTTTCATGTTTTAAAGGACGAGTTGAAGGACACTGCCCTGGCGTGGTCTCCAGATAATGACAGTGTCTGTATAGTGTGGCATCTATCAAGTCTGACGAAGTATCGACCAGCAGCTTCAACTTCGCTTCCATGGGTGTATTTATGGGCTTGCATTCTAGCATGTCGAATCTCTTTAAGATTTCGACCGTGTACTTCCCTTGATTAGGGAAGATCCTTTCTGGACTCTGCCATACCTCAAGACCTAAGAAGTAATCCATTAGGCCAAGGTCTTTCATTTCAAATTCTGCGGCAAGTCTCTGTTTACATTCAGCAACGAGCTTTTCTTCTCCAGTTAAGAATAAGTCATCCACATACAGTAGTAATATTACTGGTTCATTATCCATAATTTTGAAATAGAGATTTGAGTCTGCTTTACTCTTGGTAAAGCCTAAGCTTGTCAAGAAACTGTCTATTCGGCCATACCAAGCTCTGGGAGCTTGATTCAATCCGTATAAGGCTTTCTTCAATCGGCAAACATGAGACTTCATGTCTTCAACCTCAAATCCTTGCGGTTGCTCTATATACACTCCCTCTTCGGTGACATAGTTTAGGAAAGGTGTCTTCACGTCCATCTGATGCAGCTTCCACTTCATCTTACCTGCAAGAGCTATGATGGTCCTGATCAAAGTGTATCTGGCTACAGGAGCGAATGTCTCTTCATAGTCAATGCCTTCCTTCTGGGACAAGCCACAAGCGACAAATCTTGCTTTATACTTCTCAATACTTCCATTAGCAGCATGTTTTATTTTGAAGAGTCATTTGTAGGATACCCCATCTTTATTCTTCAATCTGGGAACTATTTCCCATACTTCGTTCTTCATTATGGATTGGTATTCCTCTGTCATGGCATCTGCCCATTCTTTTCTCTGAATGGCTTCTTCAGAGAAGCTAGGCTCTTCATTTGGGAGATCACATATCAAAGTCGTGTAATTGGAGAATGGCTTTGGTCTTTTCACCTGTCTCGAGGTTCCTTTTGGAACAACATACTTCTCTCCATCTTGAATAATCTCTCTTGCCCAAGCAGGCTTTCTTTTATGGGAGAAGGTCATTTGAGGAGGTTCTTGAACTTCTACTATATCATGGTCTTCTAGAAGTTCCTCATCAAGGGAAGTTACGACTTCCCTCACTGGTTCTGAAGCTCTGAGAACCTCCCTCATTGATTATGCAATCCTAGGATTTACAGGTTCCTGTTATCCCCGATATCTAGGGATAACATGGAGATCATGTCTCGAGGCCCACATGGTCCTAGACATGGAGTACCGACAGCAGGATTGACTTGAACATGGCCCTGGAGGGCCCATCTCTCTTCTTCTTCGTCAGATTTGTCCTGT
>ML779564.1:154003-178015 GCA_009831015.1 Picea engelmannii
AATAATAAGAATAATAAGAATACTCTTTGCAGTTACATTATTTCAACAGAAAGCAATTGATAAAACCCCTCTTTCAAATCTCTAAAGTATTCTACTAACTATATTAACTCTAATGCTAGAAAACTCACTATATTATATGTTGTTGTTATAAAAGTTTGTTGCAGATATCTGAAACTACATTAAATTGTTGCATACACTCATCTAAAGGTGGCCCAACTTGTTTAGAAATCTCTTCTAGCAATTGGATAATCTTGTGCTTGATGAATGCTTATTTTTCATGTTAAATTGCTACATTTCTGAGCACTAATTATTGTTGTTGTTACAAATCTCTTACTGTTGTTATATAACTATTCACTACTGCAAATTTGTAACAGCCAATGCAATTGAAATAGTCTAGTGTCTAAAGAGGTCGTTGTTACATACTTTAGCTTGGAAGTTGTTATATATATGTGTTGCAAAGTGTTCTTTTTCAAGGCAGGTACAACAAACTACCTTACAACCTCTTTCTCTTTCCTAGACCTAGACCAACTAACCGGTGATCAAGATAGGGGGAAGTAGTCTTGGCTACTAAACTTGTCATTTGATCCCTTGAGGTAACTAGGGAAGCCTCCTAATAGATCAACGAAGGACAGTGTTGAGCCGAGATGTCAAGTTCGAAGAGAACTTGGCATCTAGGAAATCTCAGGATCTACCCACAGTTGCAGAGGGGGCAGAGGAGGTGGACCCAAAGGATGAACCGAGAGCAGAGACTTCTAGTGCAGGAAGCCAAACTACAGAGGAGGTGGAGGAGCAGTCAACCCCTTCAACTTCAGTCAAGAGGCCCAGGTGGTTTGAGCAAACCCTACGGGATGCTCGAGAGCATGTTAAGCCTCCCAGGACCACATTCTGAGAAAGCAGGCATCCTCGGAAGTTTCCGATCTATATGGCTTTGATGACCAGCATCATAGACTCAAAGCTCTCCAGCTTTGAGAAAGCAGCCAGCCAACAGGTGTGGAGAGATGCCATGGTGGAGGAGCACAACTCCATCATGAGGAATGATGTCTGGGAGATTGTGTCGAGGCCAGTGGGAAAGTCAGTGGTGACTTCCAGGTTGTTGTACAAGATAAAACATGCAATAGATGGAAATGTGGAGAAGTACAAGGAGAGATTTGTGGCTCAAGGATTCTCTCAGAAAGAGGGAGTAGACTACAAGGAGACCTTTGCTCTTGTATCCAGATACTCCTCTATCTGAGTAGTATTTTCTATAGCTTCTAAGATGGGGTGGAGCATCCATCAGATGGATGTGAAAACCGCCTTCCTCACTGGAGTCAATGAGGAAGATGTAATGTCCCCACTTTGGGACATCATTATATTACAGAGTGTTATGCTGACCAGAGTAGCCAGATGGGGGTGATAGCGAGTATAGGAGCTATTGAGGGGTTCTATTTGGCCTGACTTGCATCACTCATCTTATTTCATCATCATGATCCATTCCGCACAGCTTCGCTTTGGTTCCGTTGCATTCCGACGATTTCCGTAATTTTGAGTTATTTTGGGCTATATGTTAATTAAATTCATTGAGGTCATATTGGGCATAATACTTTGAGGAACCTCTTAGTGTAATAGCTCATCGGAATCGAGAGGAATGGCACTACAGGATAGGATGATGAGAAGTGACTTTCAGTGGCCAGAGAAGCCACAAGGAGGGATAAACCACTTTTTAGAGGTAAAATGGTTAATTAATTAATTAAAGTGATTTAATTAATTAATTAATAATTAAATAAAGTAAAAATCACTTGGAGAGACAAGGTGAGCAGGGAGGATAAAAGAGAGATAGGGGCCTCTATTCCCCCATTATGTTGATTATCAGTTTGATATCTGGCTTCTAGCTAGTGAGCCCATGCACTTGGGGGTTCTTAGGGTTTGACTGAATAAACCCTAGAGATCAGCTCAGTGGTGAAAGATGCCACCCAACCTGGTCTAAGCTTGGTCACGGAGGTGAAAGATTCCTCCCTCACCATTCTACATCCGTTCTCTCTCAGTCACAGGTGGATTCTACATCAGTTACAGCTTCAAAGAGAGCTAGGGCGCAGCTTCAAGGGGGTTACTAGCAGGAGGGCACACCACCTTGAGGAGAATAGCATGATCTAGGCAGAGGAGAAGGATTTTGAGGAAAAGGACTTCTGGGTATTCTTTGTAGGGCCTAGGGCACCTTTCCTAGCCCTTTCCAGAGGAGGTTTCTCTGTCTTATTATTTATTGGGCTTAGCACTAGTTGGGAAGGAGGGCGTACTACAAATAGAGGGATCAGTCTTTTGTGTTAGCTTTTTAGCTCGGGAGGTACTCCGCATGTTTTGTCTTGTATGCGGATGTTACCTTAATGTTTACACTACCAGGCACTTAACTTTGTAATAGTTTTTATAAAGTTGTTTAAGTGGTTCTTTTATTAAAGTGACTTTTTAATAAAGTGTACCTTCTATTTTTAAAGTGACTTTATAATCATAAAGCACTTATGTAATAAAGTGAAATTCACTTCAATTTTAAATGAGACATTTTGGAGGGAATGAATCATGACCCTTGATCTTGGAAAAGGCAAGATCTAATCTTGGCCTTTGGATCTAGGGTTGAGGAAGGTGAAAAGACACTTTTGGGGGCAAAATGTCATTTTCAGATTATAAAAGAATGCATTGGGTAGTGTGCAAGACATGTTGTGAAGACATCGAGAGGATGTTGAGAACACATCGGGAGGAGAGTTATAGAGATTTTCTGAGCATGCTTGAGAGAGGAAAGTGAGCAGCAAAGAGAGCACATTTTTCAAAGAAAGTGGGCACGATTCTCGAGAAAAAATTTATGTGAATTTTTGGCCAAAATAATTTTCTGTTGTGGGAGGCCGTACTGTATGAATCCCTACAATCCGTACAATCTGTACGATTCTGTACAGTCCATACAGCCGTACAGATTTGGTACGGAAATCGAGGCAGTTTTTGGCATGGTTTTCGAGGCGATTTTCAGATTTTCGGTGGTTGCTTTTGGGCCATACGGAACAGTCCATACAGTGGATTGTGGGCACGAAAAACGAGGCAGATTTCTATGGGACAGATTTGGTGCTATGAGGTATTTTCCTTGGCTGGAAATGTTGTTTTGCTGCTGATATGTACTTTCCTGAAGCATAATAATAAGATCTCTCTCTCTCTCGTTGGGTTTCCCCACATTGGGCTTTTCCCTAGCATTTGCCTAAATTTCTACATGTTATGGGTTGTTGTCCACTGTGTATTTCTGCTGCATATTTTGCTTAGCAATGTGTATTTCTACTTATGGAAATTTCTGAATGTGGGTTTTATGCATTTTTTAAATTTATGAAGATAGTTATCTCTAGGTTGCTAAGTGTTTGACAGAATATTAGCTTGCTGATTTTTGTCATTAAAAATCTACATGGTATTAGAGCTTGGGTTCTGAGTGACAGTGGACAGTGTGATATTTAGGCAAAAGGGTGTGATTGTTTTCCTTAAGTTGTGACAGGGAATATCGCTGCAAGCATTAGATATGAGGATCGATTGGATGGCATTTCCAACTACTTGCAGTGGAAGATTCATTTGTCAGTCGTTCTCAAGGAGAACAAGATCTATAGCTATGTCAACTCTGTTGTAGCAGCTCCCGCAACAGATCCTGTTGCTTTGGACTTGCATGAGACCAAGGAATCCAAAGCTCAAAGGATTATTCTGGATGGGGTGAAGGATCACCTTATCCCACACTTGGCTGAGAAAAAGACTGCCAAGGAGATGTGGGATGCACTTAAGAACTTGTTCGAGGCGAAGAACGAGAACCGGAAGATGGCCTTGAGGACTAAGTTGCATGATACCAAGATGGGTAAGGAGGAGAGTGTCTCTTCTTATCTTAACCGGGTGGCTCAAGTTAAAGATGAGCTGGCAGCTGTTGGAGAGGTCATTTCGGATTCTGAGTTGGTGAGGATAGCCTTAAATGGCTTCACCAAAGATTGGGAAGTCTTCGTGAAGTGTGTGGTAGGTCGTGAGCATCCACCAGATTGGAGCAGACTGTGGGATGATTTCACTCAGGAGGAGATCCGAGAAAGATCTCAGAGCAGTGATCAGAAGACAGACAGAGCTGATGAGAATGTTGCTCTTGTGGCAAAGAGCAAGAAGAAAGGAAGTTCCGGAAGGGACTTGAGTAAAGTCAGATGTTATTGTTGTAACCAATTGGGGCACCTTGCCTCTCATTGTCCTGAGAGGAAGAAGAAGAAGAAGGAGTCAGAGGGGCCTCAGACAGCTGCTACAGCAGCCATAGAGGACTTTGCTTCAAAGTTTGATAGGGAATTTTCTTTGGTTACCCTAGTTTCCAGTGTCGGCAGTGGAGGATTCGAAGGTGATGTCAAATGGATTGTGGATAGCGGAGCCTCTAACCACATGACGGAAATCTGGTGAGTATTCCCAGACTTCACAGAGATTGGTCCTGGCCGACAGGTGGTAAATGAAGGTGGTATGGCGAGAGTTGTACATGGAGTTGGGAATGTCAGATTCCAACTCGAGTTTGGGGGACTCTTGGAGATTGATGGAGTTCTCTTTGTTCCAGGGTTGAGTGTTAACTTGCTCTCAGTCTCAGCCTTGCAGGATGTAGGATATTGCGTATTATTCAAGAGGGAACATGTCTTTATCTACAGAGAGGGAGTGGACTCGGTAGAGCTGCAGTTGATCGGTAACCGGATGAATAGGTTGTATATGTTGAGAGGACAACCTATGATGTATGATTTAGCGTCAGGTGAGGAGGCCCCTGAGACTGCGGCGGCGCCAAGGTATCAGTCTTGCATTCCAAGAGAAGAGAGCGAGTCTCTTCTGAGCACTGGCAGAAGGCTCAGCCAGATTGATCGAACCGATGCTTAAGATGAAGTGAGCTCAAGGTTCCGAGAGGTTGCCAGGAGAAGATCTTCTAGTTCGAGTTCTGTGCAAATGTTGTGAATTGCTCCAGGTTCAGAGGGAGCTCCTACAGAGCACAGTGTGATGGGACCAGGAGATGGAGATGGCAGCGAGTACATCCCTCGCTAAGAGGGAGTGTTAGCTTTTTAGCTCGGGAGGTACTCCGCATGTTTTGTCTTGTATGCGGATGTTACCTTAATGTTTACACTACCAGGCACTTAACTTTGTAATAGTTTTTATAAAGTTGTTTAAGTGGTTCTTTTATTAAAGTGACTTTTTAATAAAGTGTACCTTCTATTTTTAAAGTGACTTTATTATCATAAAGCACTTATGTAATAACGTGAAATTCACTTTAATTTTAAATAAGACATTTTGGAGGGAATGAATCATGACCCTTGATCTTGGAAAAGGCAAGATCTAATCTTGGCCTTTGGATCTAGGGTTGAGGAAGGTGAAAAGACACTTTTGGGGGGAAAATGTCATTTTCAGATTATAAAAGAATGCATTGGGTAGTGTGCAAGACATGTTGTGAAGACATTGAGAGGATGTTAAGAGCACCTCAAGAGGAGAGTTAGAGATTTTTTGAGCATGCTTGAGAGAGGAAAGTGAGCAACAAAGAGGGCACGTTTTTCAAGGAAAGTGGGCACGATTCTCGCAAAAAAAATTCTGTGAATTTTTGGCCGAAATATTTTTCTACTGTGGGAGGCCGTACTGTACGGATCTGTATAGTCCGTACAGCCGTACAGATTTGGCACGGAAATTGAGGCAGTTTTGGCATGATTTTCGAGGCGATTTTCAAATTTTCGGTGGTTGTTTTTGGGCACAGAAAACGAAGTATGGAAGAGGTAAGACAGCGGTACAGTTTTGGCACGAAAAACGAGGCAGATTTATGTGGGACAGATTTGGTGCTGTGAGGTATTTTCCTTGGCTGGAAATGTTGTTTTGCTGCTGATATGTACTTTCTTGAAGCTGAATAATTAATCTCTCTCTCTCTCGTTGGGTTTCCCCACATTGGGATTTTCCCTGGCATTTGCCTAAATTTCTACGTGTTATGGGTTGTTGTCCACTGTGTATTTTCGCTGCATATTTTGCTTAGCAATGTGTATTTCTACTTATGGAAATTTTTGAATGTGGGTTTTATGCATTTCTGAAATTTATGAAGACGGTTATCTCTAGGTTGCTAAGTGTTTGACAGAATATTAGCTTGCTGATTTTTGTCATTAAAAATCTACATGGTATTAGAGCTTGGGCTCTAAGTGACAGTGGGCAATGTGATATTTGGGCAAAAGGGTGTGATTGTTTTCCTTGAGTTGTGATAGGGAATATAGATGCAAGCATTAGATATGAGGATCGGTTGGATGGCATTTCCAACTACTTACAGTGGAAGGTTCGTTTGTCAGCCGTTCTCAAGGAGAACAAGATCTATAGCTATCTCAACTCTGTTGTAGTAGATCACGCAGCAGATCCTGTTGCTTTGGATTTGCATGAGACCAAGGAAGCCAAAGCTCAGAGGATTATTCTGGATGGGGTGAAGGATCACCTTATCCCACACTTGGCTGAGAAAAAGACTGCCAAGGAGATGTGGGATGCACTTAAGAACTTGTTCGAGGCGAAGAACGAGAACCGGAAGATGGCCTTGAGGGCTAAGTTGCATAATACCAAGATGGGTAAGGAGGAGAGTGTCTCTTCTTATCTTACCCGAGTGGCTCAAGTTAAAGATGAGCTGGTAGTTGTTGGAGAGGTCATTTCGGATTTTAAGTTGGTGAGGATAGCCTTAAATGGCTTCACCAAAGATTGGGAAGTCTTTGTGAACTGCGTGGTGGGTCGTGAGCATCTACCAGATTGGAGCAGACTATGGGATGATTTCACTCAAGAGGAGATCCGAGAAAGATCTGAGAGTAGTGATCAGAAGACAGACGAAGCCAATGAGAATGTTGCTCTTGTGGCAAAGAGCAAGAAGAAAGGAAGTTTTGGAAGGGACTTGAGTAAAGTCAGATGTTATTGTTGTAACCAGTTGGGGCACCTTGCCTCTCATTGTCCTGAGAGGAAGAAGAAGAAAACGGAGTCAGAGGGGCCCGAGACAGCTGCTACAGCAGCCATAGAGGACTTTGCTTCAAAGTTCGATAGGGAATTTTCTTTGGTTACCCTAGTTTCCAGTGTCGGCAGCGGAGGATTCGGAGGTGATGTCAGATGGATTATGGATAGCGGAGCCTCTAACCACATGACGGGAATCTGGCGAGTATTCCTAGACTTCACAGAGATTGGTCCTGGCCGACAGGTGGTAAATGAAGGTGGTATGGCGAGAGTTGTACGTGGAGTTGGGAATGTCAGATTCCAACTCGAGTTTGGGGGACTCTTGGAGATTGATGGAGTTCTCTTTGTTCCAGGGTTGAGTGTTAACTTTCTCTCAGTCTCAGCCTTGCAGGATGTAGGATATTGCGTATTGTTCAAGAGGGAACATGTCTTTATCTACAGAGAGGGAGTGGACCCGGTAGAGTTGCAGTTGATCGGTAACCGGGTGAATAGGTTGCATATGTTGAGAGGATAGCCTATGATGTATGATTCAGCGTCGGATGAGGAGCGTGAGGAGGCTCCTGAGACTGCGGTGGTGCCAAGGTATCAGTCTTGCAATCCGAGAGAAGAGAGTGAGTCTCTTCTGAGCACTGGCAAAAGGCTCAGCCAGGTTGATCCAACCGATGCTCAAGATGAAGTGAGCTCAGGGTTCCGGGAGGTTGCCAGGAGAAGATCTTCTAGTTCGAGTTCTGTGCAGATGTTGCAGATGGCTCCAGGTTCAGAGGGAGCTCCTACAGAGCACAGTGTGATGGGACCAGATGATGGAGAGGGCAGCGAGTACATCCCTCGCTAAGAGGGAGTGTTAGCTTTTTAGCTCGGGAGGTACTCCGCATGTTTTGTCTTGTATGTGGATGTTACCTTAATGTTTACACTACCAGGAACTTAACTTTGTAATAGTTTTTATAAAGTTGTTAAAGTGGTTCTTTTATTAAAGTGACCTTTTAATAAAGTGTACCTTCTATTTTTAAAGTGACTTTATTATCATAAAGCACTTATGTAATAAAGTGAAATTCACTTTAATTTTAAATGAGACATTTTAGAGGGAATGAATCATGACCCTTGATTTTGGAAAAGGCAAGATCTAATCTTGGCCTTTGGATCTAGGGTTGAGGAAGGTGAAAAGACACTTTTGGGGGGGAAATGTCATTTTCAGATTATAAAAGAATGCATTGGGTAGTGTGCAAGACATGTTGTGAAGACATCGAGAGGATGTTGAGAGCACATTGGGAGGAGAGTTAGAGAGATTTTCTAAGCATGCTTGAGAGAGGAAAGTGAGCAGCAAAGGACACATTTTTCGAGAAAAGTGGGCACGATTCTCGAGAAAAAAAATTGTGAATTTTTTGCCGAAATATTTTTCTGTTGTGGAAGGCCGTACTGTACAGATCTGTACAGTCCGTACAGTCTGTGCAATTCCATACAGTCGTACGAATTTGGCACGGAAATCGAAGCAGTTTTGTCACGGTTTTCGAGGCGATTTTCAGATTTTTGGTCGTTGTTTTTCGGCCATACGGAACAATCTGTACAGTGGATTGTGGGCACGGAAAACGTGGTACGGAAGAGGTGGGACAGCGGTATGGTTTTGGCACGAAAAACGAGGCAAATTTCTGTGGGACAGATTTGGTGCTGTGAGGTGATTTCCTTGGCTAGAAATGTTGTTTTGCTGCTGATATGTACTTTCCTGAAGCTGAATAATAAATCTCTCTTTCTCGTTGGGTTTCCCCACATTGGGGTTTTCCCTGGCCTTTGCCTAAATTTCTGCATGTTATGGGTTGTTGTCCACTATGTATTTCCGCTGCATATTTTGCTTAGCAATGTGTATTTCTGCTTATGGAAATTTCTGAATGTGGGTTTTATGCATTTCTAAAATTGATGAAGACAATTATCTCTAGGTTGCTAAGTGTTTGACAAAATATTAGCTTATTGATTTTTGTCATTAAAAATCTACATTCTGGAGGTCCTGATCTTCTTCATTCCGCTTCAGACTTTGCCATGAGGGTTCTAGTGGCCCGATCTACATTCTGGGACAGTTTGGAGTCATTTGGAGCATAGGAAGAGGAGGACCGAATTCTAGGGTATCTATAGCCACCAAGATAGTGCGCAACTCAGCCAGTTTGGGGGTTTGGCACTTCATAGGGCCAGTATTTCATCTTATCATTCATCTCTTGCAGCTATTGGCCTTTGGAGGCTTGTATCTTCTCCTCTTGGACTTGTTGGAGGATTATTGTCATTTTGTTATGAGTTCTCAGCTATATTGTTCCAGATCTGTAGATCTATTGTATCAAGATCTTCTACTACTATGAATCAAATCGGATCTGAGGTATTTTTGGTTATTCCTTGTGTTGTTGATCTTGTATCTTGTCGAGGTATGTTCCATTGCTATATCTTCTTATTTGTTGTTGCAAACACACATTAAAACCATCAGTATAAACCCTAGCACAAACTAAAAGATCAAAATCAGCCAAGTGTTTGACGAAATGCCACAACCAAAAAACACCTAAAAATCAATAAAAACGTCATGTTCCTGGAATCTTGGCTTGGGAACATTACAGAAGAGGTCTACATCGAGTAGCCACGGGGGTTTGAGGCCCATGACAGAGAAACACATGTATGCAGGTTGAAGAAATCCTTGTATGGACTCAAACAGGCGCCCAGGGCCTGGTACTCCGGGATCAACAGCTACTTGCAGAGCATGGGCTTCACCAAGAGTGAGGCGGACTCCAACCTACATTTCTTACTAGTTGGATTTGAGGTCCTCATCTTGGTGCTATATGTGGATGATCTTATTCTAACATGGGCAAAGAAGCAAATTGTAGGATGCAAGTCAAACTTGGCGTCAGAATCTGAGATGAAGGACATTGGGTTGATGCACTAATTTCTCGGACTTGAGGTATGGCAGCGATCAAGCAAGATCTTCCTCGAACAGGGGAAGTACACTTTAGAGATCCTGAAGAGATTCAGGATGGAGGATAACAGACCAATGGCCACTTTGATGGTGACCAACCTGAAGAAGATTGATTCTTTAGCTTCAGAGTTGGCAAACTCCAGACGGTACAGGCAGTTGATTGGCTCGTTGATGTATCTGGTCAACACTCGACCAATCATCTACTTTGCTATTAACACCTTGAGCCAATTCAAGATGGAGTCGAGGGAGGTTCACTGGGTTGTAGCAAAACAAGTGCTCAGATACTTGCAGGGCACAATACGATATTGATTGCAGTACCTTGGTGGAGATGGTGTGAGGTTGCAGGGCTACTAAGATTCAAATTGGGCAATACATATCGGAAGAGCAACTCTCGGTGTTGCCTCAACTTGGGGTCAACAGTGATTTCTTGGTCAAGCAGGAAGCAAGACTCGGTAGCGCTCAGTTCAACTACGGCTGAGTAAATGGAAGCCACCTTAGCTAGTTGTGAAGCCATCCGGCTTCACAAGCTACTCACAGGACTATTTGGTCAGGAGCTGGAACCTACTGTGATTCATTGTGACAACCAGAGTTGCATAAAACTATCGAAGAATCCAGTGTTTCACGACAAGTCAAAGCACATTGAGATCAAATAGAATTTCATCAGAGACAGGGTCCTAAAGGGAGCAGTCAAGCTCCAATACATTCCTGCAGATGAGCAGTTAGCAGACATATTCACCAAGCCCTTGGTGAAGGGCAAGTTCATCTTCTTTCGAGACAAGCTTAGAGTGGTGGAGAATATCTTCCTCGCTAAGAGGGAGTGTTAGTGACTGTAGCTCAGACAAGTATTTCCACAAGGGTGTCTACTTGTGGAAATCATCATTTAATGTATCCTATGTTTTTTCTAGAGTTCACTTTATTAATAATTAATAAAGTGAACGTCTTTTATTAAAATAACTTTTAATTAATAAAGTGCCTAAGTTGGGCCATTTAATGATTTAATTAAAAGAGGGCCATTGATCTCACAGTTAGATCCTGATCCGTTGAGATTATGGATTTGGCTCAAGTCAAAATTATAAAAGACAAAGAGGGAAAGGGACAAAGACACAAGGAGAGCATTTATTTCACAAGTCACGTGAGTAAATGTGGAGATCAGAGATCTAATTTCAGCACTTGACGAGAGAGGAAGACGCAGCAGTGAGCAGCAACTACAACACCATGCACAGGACAGCAAGCAGGTCGCACAGAACAGACCGTATAGGCCATCTATACAGACCGTACGTATCTGGACATGCGAGTCTGCAAGAGGGTCATACACATGTGTGATGTTAGCTTTTTAGCTCGGGAGGTACTCTGCATGTTTTGTCTTGAATGCGGATGCTACCTTAATATTTACACTACCAGGCACTTAACTTTGTAATAGTTTTTATAAAGTTGTTTAAGTGGTTCATTTGTTAAAGTGACTTTTTAATAAAGTGTACCTTCTATTTTTAAAGTGACTTTATTTTCATAAAGCACTTATGTAATAAAGTGAAATTCACTTTAATTTTAAATGAGACATTTTGGAGGGAATGGATCATGACCCTTGATCTTGAAAAAGGCAAGATCTAATCTTGGCCTTTGGATCTAGGGTTGGGGAAGGTGAAAAGACACTTTGGGGGGAAAATGTCATTTTCAGATTATAAAAGAATGCATTGGGTAGTGTGCAAGACATGTCGAATGTTGGGAGGACATCGGGAGGAGAGTTAGAGAGATTTTTTGAGCATGCTTGAGAGAGGAAAGTGAGCAGCAAAGAGGGCACATCTTCCAAGGAAAGAGGGCACGATTCTCGAGAAAAATTTTCTAAGTTTTGGGCCGAAAAACAAATTATGTTGTGGGAGGCCGTACTGTACAGATCCATACATTCGTACGGATTTGGCATGGAAATCAAGGAGTTTTTTGGCACGGTTTTCAAGGCAGATTCCAGATTTTTTGTGGTTGTTTCTGGGCCATACAGAACAGTCTGTACAGGTGACTGTGGGCACGGAAAACGAGGTACGGAAGAGGCCGGACAGCGGTACGATTTTGGCATGGAAAACGAGGCAGATTTCTGTGGGACAGATTTGGTGCTGTGAGGTATTTTCCTTGGCTGGAAATATTATTTTGCTGCTGATATGTACTTTCCTGAAGCATAATAATAAAATCTCTCTCTCTCTAATTGGGTTTCCCCACATTGGGGTTTTCCCTGGCATTTGCCTAAATTTCTGTGTGTTATGGGTTGCTGTCCACTGTGTATTTCCGCTGCATATTTTGCTTAGCAATGTGTATTTCTGCTTATGGTAATTTCTGAATGTGGGTTTTAAGCATTTCTGAAATTTATGAAGACAGTTATCTCTAGGCTGCTAAGTGTTTGACAGAATATTAGCTTGCTGATTTTTGTCATTAAAAATCTACATGTGAGTCTGCAGAGGAGTTTTCCAAGTGTCTGCAAGGCCGAACAGACTGTACAACAGAGTTTCAGCAGTTCTTGGCACAGAAAACGAGGCACTGGGTGAAAAAACAGGTTTGATGTTTGTTGTAATTTTTTCTCAAAGCTATTTTCCATGTAAGGAGCTCTTATAAGTTTTGAAGATATTTTAAATGTTGAACTGATTTAGAAGAGCAGAAATAATTATGTACTATGTGATTGTTTTTCTAGTTCCCGCTGCAAGAAAGAGTTAATAATTCCAGTAAAGTAATCTAGATCTAATTTGTTTGTTTAGATCGTTGGTTTTAGAGTAATTAACACAGTTGAGCAGATTCAGAGCATAGGAGAGGAGTCGAGGTCAAGAAGCAGGCCTAAGTATAGTCCGTACAGTGTTGTACAGCAATTCAGGTAGGCAGATTCTCAGTTGTCTAGAAGGTAGATTTATCTCAGTAAGTGCAGATCTGATTTTTTTGTGTATACCGTACAGCTATTAGTTTGACAACTTGTGGAGGTTTCCCTGTAAGCTTGAAATTTAAATGAAAAGTTCATTTCAGGATGTAATTATTAGTGTATTGTGTTTATGCTTTCGTTGTTCATTTTCAGCTATATGTGATTGTTGCATGTTGAGAAATATTTATTTTTGTAATTAAACAAGTTCAGATTTAATTTATTAAAGAAAAACATAGAACAGCAAACACCTAGGGCTTAAAATTTACACCTATGAGGAACCCATCGAATAACCTCAACATGTTTGTTGTTTCCGGTAACCATATTCATGGGAAAATGAGAATTCGGCTGCCCTGTAGAATGATATGTGAAAGCGGCCCCACCAAATTTCCATTGACTCCATGTGCCATATGTACAAGATGAGTAGGAGAGAAGCTCTTTCAATCAGTTGCTTGAAGATACAGGTAAGACAGCTCCATATTACGTTAATTGAATTATATACCCCATATTATGTGTGCCATCAAATGGTCAAAGGGCGGCTAAGTAAATAATGAATCCTGTATGGCACCCCCTTCTTACGGTTTCCACCCCCTTAATATGGTAAACAATCCCATGACTTCATATATACTATGGCTATGAGCTAAGATATGAAGGCGGCTTCATCAAAGACGACTCAAAGATGTGTTTATGTCATACAAAACCAATCTCACGGTTGCTCATATGGTTGGTTCAAAAAATATATAAAAAAAATCCTTTAATAAGAGCCCCCACCATAATATGTTTGCTTATAAGCTTAGGGAAAAGAAATACGAAGCCCATCATATTGTGTGAACTTGTATGATGTCAATTTATGCCATCGAATGGATGAAGGAATTCGAGGGTCAAGGCATATTGAAGACCCACAACTTTAGGATGTAGGCAGCCCCCTGAATATAATAAAACGCATCTTCACATGGTTAAGGTTTATGATAAAGGGTCCATGAAAGAAATCAACTTTATGAAATAAGTGGGTATATATGGTTTGATATGTATGAAGGGGTAGGCATTAAAATAATGTATTTAACATGTGTGCCATTTCCCTTGCATATAGGTAAACAGAACTATATGGTTGAACTATAGGTAACATGGAATGACCATGGTGGGTAAGATAAAGGGGTAAGCTTTTGGCTTTCAAACGGATGAATGGATAAATAAAGGGGATGGCCCACTAACACAGAAAATAATAATCAATTGCCTCCACATGTGTGTCAATGAGGAGCATACTATATAAATGTTTTGTACCATGAGAATAGAAGTAGTATCTCCTAGTACACTCCGTCAAAGCCAAAGTCATAATAAAGGAGACCAAGCAATGTACAAGTGCTGGGCATGAACAACATCATCCACCAAAGAGCACCTCACAACCATCAACCAAAGAATCAAATGAAACCATAAACCTCAAGGCTCCATCAACCAAGATATGCCACCATGAAGAAAGAACCAAGCCATGACAACCCACAACATAAGCCACTTTTCATCCCATGCTATAAGCTTCCTCTACCAACATCCCAACCTTTTGAAGGCTAGGATCAAGATACCAACCTGCAAAAAATCTGACTCATGCGATCAAGAATCACATGCACAACCCCATGCAATATATGTGGTAACACACCTAAAGTACAATTATCATATCAATGGAACACAACATCTTCTTCTAATGTAAAATTTTAAGGACCAAAGCAACCTTCTTGACTGTATCTGTACTGGCATGCTTGCAAATGCCAAAAAGGCATCAACTACATTCTGTAGCAGCCTATAGGTATCTTCATTCTGAAAAGCTTTGGACAAGTAGATCTTTTTCTTATCAACCTCCTTAAAAAATCCCTCACCAACACCCTTAAAAAGTGCCTCAAACAATGCGGTCATCCCTTCCAAAATAGAACCATTCAGAGATTGCATGTACTCGACCAACTGATTAGGATATTTTCCTTTGATCATGATTCATGAATGCTTGTCCCTTAAGCTGTCTTCAAGTTATCTTATCAACATCACTCTCTGCCATAGGTTTTGTGGATACCTTAACATCCTCAGCAGCAGGCTTTTTTTCAGGCTCAGCCATTGCTGCTGATTTATTACTTCTCAGATCAATGAGGATTAACTCCAGTACTGCTGCAAAAGGCCTGCAATTTTGATATATGTTCTGATGATCTACCTTTCTCGTGCTTGATAAATGCCAAGCTTCAATCTGCTGGTGGGGTCCATGTGCACAACAAATGCTTCATGAATAAATAGCATCTGATTTCTTCCCTCCTTGTGACCCTTCTTAACATGGGATAGGATATATGTCTTAAGCAGATCATATATATTTGATAATCTTTGTGAAGCTCAAAACTGGAAGATCAAAAGTGTAATGTCCCGTTTTTCCTAGGCAGTCGGGATACCGTGATGGTTTATACAGTTTCCCGTAAACCATTAGACAGTTGAGCTAGGGAAACGATACTGGTAAAGTCACTTTCGAATTATAAAGTGAAAACTTAGGAAAAGTGAGTTTATTATTATTAAAACCCCTTTGAGGGTATTTCTCTCCAATTAATAATTAAATGAATATTTTAATGGAGAAAAGGACAAGTGAATGAATAAAAGGACGATTGAAGGGGAAAAAGGTATTATGGACTATTCATTTTTGAAAATTGGATTTGGAGAAGAGCTCAGTGAGCAAACGAGGGTTTCAGTTGGAAACCCATTCGGCACCTCGGATTCGGCAGTGAAACTATCTGCCCTAGCCATGGAATCTCGGATTCGACAGTGAAACTATCTGCCCAAGCCGTGGAATTGGAGAAGCCCTTCAGGGTTCTCATTTGCAGGGATTGGTATCGTGATTCGAAGAACTCCATTGGTGAAAGCATTTTAATTGTAGATTTGGCAAGAAGGGACATTTTTCTCTTGGCACGTGTTGGTGGTTTTGATCATCTCTTTGAGCTGGGCGCACCTCTTATCATTGTTGTGTGTTGCATTAAGGTTAAATCCTTCATTGTACAAGGCATGGCTTCCTTGCTGGTCGAAATCCTCAGCTTATGATCCCTGCTGATCCCTACATTCAGAGCTGCGTGTTCTTTGGCTGGTCGAGTTCTCATTTTCTGTGGACGTGGGTTCTTCTTTATGCTGMGTGGGAGATACAAGGGAGGCTGYTGTTGCTGCKGCAAATCGACTGTAGTTGTGGGCTGTTCATTGCAGGASGAGAGGTCGATCATCTARTCAGGAGCTGCCACAACATTCCAAACTGTTAGCATGACAATAATCCACTAAATCGCCTCCTCTTGCTAGCTCGTGGGGGACAGTTTTGGTTATTCCTTGTGGCTGTGTGAACTGTGAAGCTTCTAACTCCCAACAGCAATCATTTTCAGCATATCTGATAGGTATTCATGCCTCATTCTAATTGTAATCGGTTCAGCAATAATATCCAATAAAGAGCAGCCATTATTTAGTTAAATTGCTATTGCATGTATGATGTTTTCCATTATAATTTTATGGGTTTTGTTCCACATTAAAATACGACCATTGACACTTCATTGGGGAGTCATAAGGGTATAGAAAACCACTAGACAGCCAACAAAACCAATAAACACATCGCTGTCCGATCAAATTTTCACCTACAGCCATAAACTCAGAAGCATGCAAACTGTTTGACGAAAGTCCAACATCAGAATTTGAAGGATTTTCCTACATTTCCAACGTAGAATATTTCAAGATGTCATGGATGATGTAGCTGCTTCATTTCCATATTGTGGGGACTTGTATGGCTGAGCATGTGTCACAATTGCTGAGGAAAGCCTGCCTGAACAAAACTGATCTTGGTCCTCACATCCTTGTCACTACTGGGATAGATGCCTCAAATTGCAGATGCAATTTGAGGGGTAACAAATAGCAAACCTTCAAAAGTTGGTGCTAAACAACATGATTTGCATAATACACAATAAAGGAGAAACAAAGAAACGTGTCTTATCGGTTTGTAGTGTTGCTCAGTGTTTATGGGGATGGATCTTGTCAGAATGTGTGGCCCTCTTGGTTGGATCTCTCAACTCAAAGGAAGGCAATGCTTCGGAGAACTATAAATGGTCAAAAAACATGGCACAACAATATGAAATGTTTTCACGCTAACAAGGATCACCTTTCTTTTGAGACAGAGGTGCAAAGCAACCTTTAATCTATCAACCTTCATTTTGGGGGAGTTAACATTTAAAAATAACAAAGCAACACAAACTTCAGATAGCATGGGCATGTATAAGAAAGATATAGATTATCGTGAGTTTGGTGTTAAATTGGATAAATTCGCTTTACTCGCCTATGTTGGGAAAGGAAGCCTACTTGGAAACCACTTAACCAACCAATCACATTGCCATCGTAAACAAATTGTTTCCAAACATAATATAAGATGCACGTTTGTCCAAACAAAAAATAGATTCTATGATGTCTTTAGCAAAGCAATGCGTAGATGTAATAATAATCTAGGCATCCAATAAATACTTAGAAACACATTAGTCATTGGTAAAAAGTTGCAAACAATGCTAATGCTAACCAACCAAAAGGACATTGCATTGACACGAGATATTATCAGGGCCTCAAAATCAAAGATTTCTGAAGTCCTTAGATGTCAAAGATGATAACACTGCTAATCTTGTTTTCATGTAACCAAGCACCCCAGCCTCCAGCCCATAGGCAAGGGTAAGATATTCTTTAGGGCTCACAACCTCAACAACAATTGGCTCACGAAAAGTGAAACATGTCACAAGTGGGATTTGAACATGGGTGGGGAGGATAACATTTCTCCTTGCTAACCACCCAAGCTAGACCCAATTGACACTAACAATGCTAATTATGACCAATCAATGGACATTACACATGCTTGATACTATCCTTTCATTCCAATAATATCGCATAGGTTCAAGACAAGGCACAAAATAAGCAACATCAAACAATTTAGAAGATTTCTATAACACGCTTCTTGGTGAAGTTCAACAATACACATACCCTTCTATTGTGACAAGGCAACGGCAACTAGGAATAAGCCGACGAAATGAAGCTTTCTCATGAACTGATTCTGATCGAGCATTGAACTGCAAGGGAAAATAACCTACTAAGTGCCAAAAAATTAAACTTTCTTTGAAAGACAAATGAAATGGAAACCGTTTCCACACAATATAACCACATCCAAAAGCCTAATATGCTTTATAAATCTTTTCAAATGTACGTCACGTCATACAAACAACAAAAAAGTAAACACTAACATATTTCCAATGTCTACGATAAAATGGTAATCCTGAGAGCAAGATTTTACAATCTATAATCCAAGCAAATATTTCAGCCATATTCATGGAATTACGAATTCAAACCTTGGAAACTCAAAACACAAGTATTGAAATTTTACATAAGCTTTAATATCAAAAATTGTCCAAGTTATGAAAATGAACCTACACAAATTTAAGAGTTGCAATGATTACAGATTTAGGTTGCCAACTTTAAGTGGTCCTTAAAGGAGCACGAAATTTACTTGGAACTTAGGATACCCATAAAAAAATAAGAAAAAGAAATGTGCTATTTTATAAAGAGCACATTATATTAAAACTTTGAAAGAAAGAATAAATGTGCAAGAACAATTAAATGACAAATATAAACGACAATTTACTAGCAAACCCATCTCTATAATATTTCTCATAGATCATTACATTATGCAAGCAGCAATATCCAAAAACAACATTTATAAGTGAGCTTATATATCCAAAATCGCCCTTTATATATGAGGCTACATGTATCGAACATTGAAATAAAACATGAGCAAAGCTGCTAAAGCCTAATAGTCATCATCCTCATCTTCATCTTCATCAAGAAAAATAAAACAAGATGCACATTCAGTGGCGGATTGTGGAGTGGAAGAAGTATTTCCAATTCCACTTCTAGGTTATGTTATCACCCAATCTAGCACTTTTGCAAAGCCTTCAAAAGGTGCTTGACTAGTGTAACATATGGAAATAATTGCCACTGTCACCTAAGCAAGTACTTCCATCATTTTAGTGAAGGATGGAGATCCAAGACAAGGGAGGCTTCCCTAGCAACCTCAAGGAATCCTATAGCAAGCTAAAGGAAAGTCTACACCCCCCTATCTTGGTTGCTTGATTAGCTAAGTCTAAGTCAAGGGCAAAGTCAAGGTGAGTTGGACAAGGCAAGTTGATTGTGTGTGTGTAAGGGGTGTTACTAAGACAACCGATGTTGCTAATTAGGCTAAGAAAATGAATTAAATGCCCTGAAATACTAGCTATCAAGAGGAAAAAAGAAAGTTGTGAATAAACTTGAAGGAAAGATAAGATACTTGAACATGTAACAAGTTTACAAAAGCAGCCAATAATCAGCTCTAAAATCAGCAAGAAAACTATGGAAAATATGCCAAATACCAAGCAAAAAACTTATAAACCATTAACCAATGATTGCGTGAGAGAATGAGCATGAAACTATGTTAATTGAATGCAATATGATAAGCCCTAATGGCTGAAAATGCAACTATTGCAGCAATGACTATTTTAGAGATGATACTAAATAACCAACGTAAGACGTTAGACTAAGAATGATAGTAAATGAATATGCAAATGCAAAGGTCCTAAACTAACACAAAGCGTTGAGAGAGAAGGAAAGCTAAATTAGGGTTTATTATTACTTGCAATGGAAAAAGGCTAGTGTCGTCTTCAACCCTTGGGCATATGGAGTCAATGCAGCAACTTCAATGGAGGCCTAAAGCAAGAGAAGACTTGAAGATCAAAAGTCTAAGAATATACCATCATCAGCCTATGGTCAACCTTCTAGGAAACAAACCCTAAAGTTTATACAATCATAAACCCTAGGTGTCGTCCTATTTCTTCTATGGCTTCTAGCACGAGATCGAGTGGAATAAGTCAAACCGTAGAGTTTATACAATCATAAACCCTAGTTTTTTAAACTAATAAGAACAAGATTAAGGGGGTGTACAATCACAATCCCTAACTCAACCTTAAATGCTTTAACAAAATTAAGATGGACAAACAAGGAACAGGGATGAACAATTACTATCCTTTCTTAGGGTTTCTAACAAATCATTCAAGGAAACAAGATAACTTGGAACTTATCAACCATTTGATAGAGAATTCACCAAAATATACCAAGAATAAACACTTTGACTTGGAAAGAACACTTACTATACCAAGTCACTATGCATGAGGAAACCCTAATTTCATGAATCATCCACCAGAACAAGAAAAAGCATCCATAAGACTATCCTCCAAGAGGTAGTGCACAAGTACTCCATGATGAAAAAGAAGACAAGAGAGCTATAGAAGCAATTCTCCACAAGTGTGTCTTATGATTTGATAATGAGGAAGAGCTAGCCTTCTTATATGAGGCAACCCTAGCACTATAAACCCTCAAAGCCCCTAAAAACATAAAATATCCATGATACAAGTTGGATAGGTCAAGGTTGACCCCCAAAATAGCCTCCAACATAAAAATACATCAAAACGTCCCCTCCAAAAGAGAAGTGTGGGTGTGAGAGCCTCCAAAGGCCATGACGTCATCATCCAAGGGGTAAAGGTGCCTCCAAAGGCCATGTATCTCCATAAAAAGGTGCAATCATCATCAAGGGTCACATCTCTTACCCCAAAGGGCATGCCTCATCACCATCAAGTACCAATTCATCGTCAAGAAGATGTCAACATGCTAGGTTGGCCCACCAAGCATCAAAACTATGATGTCATCATCATAGGTGCAATGTCCAAGGGCTAGGGTATGAAGTCATAGGTGAAGAGGGCTCCATAATCTCTCTGTAGAGGTGTGACATCATCTCCAAGTGCAACATCATCCAATCAAACCCCAATATGATTAGGTTTACATTGTCCAGCATGTGGGGCTTTTTTCCCTCTCAATGGCACATCATGCTATATGTGCACTGTCTAGGCTCATCTATCCATCATCCAAGGTCCAGGAGGTGTAGAAAGGTGTGCAAGGGTATGTTCCAAATGTGTTGATTTATTTAATCAAGTGGTATGTTCAAGCTTCCCACCCTCCTGGACACGACACATTATTCATCCTATCCACAAATCGAGGAGTAGTTCCAATCCAAATAATTACCAGACTATCATGGCGGGTCGCACTTTCTCCAAGCTTTACGTCACAGTATTACACCAGTGGTTGTTTAAGGAGTTGGAGAAGCATCATCTCAAGGCAAGAGAGCAAGTTGGTTTCCGCCCAGATTACCAGACAATTGATCACGCCTTCACACTTCGAGCCATTATTGAAGAGGCTTGTCATCACTCTTCAAAGGTTTACACTTGCTTTGTCGACTTCCAGAAAGCGTTCAACACTATTCCAAGGGATGCATTATCCCAATGGCTCCATGACATTGGCATATCTGAGACCCTCCTACTAGCCATCATGAGGTTGTATGAGTTAGTTTCGAGACGCCTCAAGATGGCACATGGCCTTTCAAATTTCATTCAGAGTACCATCCGTGTAAACAGGGGTGCCCCCGACACTCTTCGAGATTTATATTGATGAGTTGGAGTCTTTCCTCCATGAGCATATCCAAGAGGGGGATGGTTGTCTTCTACATCAGGTGTTGATCTCTCTGCTCTTATTCACTGACGACTTGGTATTGTTAGCCTCCACTCCTGAGGGCCTACAGAGACAGATCGACGCACTGGACAGGTTTTGTAACCTTTGACAACTAACGGTCAACCTAGGTAAAAGCAAGGTTCTGATCTTCAACGCATCCAAGAGCTCTCTTACAGACTTACATTTCTACTACCAGGGGGCAGAGATTGAGTTCACCACAGCCTACACTTATCTAGGAGTAAAGTTCACGGGGGGCCATTTCGGTATGAGACATGCCCTTCAACCTCGACTCAGTAAAGGGTATGGTTCCCTAGCCCTCATCGAGAGATAGTGCTTCCTCGATCAATTTCAGGACATCTTGTCCAAACTCTACCTCATGGAGGCGATTATCAAACCCACAGTTCTCTATGGCTCTGAGATCTAGGGGCCGAGCTCATTACAAACAGACTGTGCCAGGTTGGAGAGAGTCTAGACCCTAGTTCTCGGGCATATCAACCGTTGTAAGCAGACAGTTCCATAGCCCATTATTTAGGCAGAGTTCGATGTCCACCCATTCCGCCTTGAGGTCATCTTCCGCTTAGTCTCTTTCCTTCATAGACTCAGATCTCTCAGAGACTCTACCATTGGGAGATAGAGCTACCCCTACCTCGCCCTTTGCTCCTCGGAGGCTCTTACTTCAGATCCCCCCTCAGGTCATACATGAGGTTGGTTCTCAAAGGCGTCTCGACTTCTCTAGTCGATGACTATCTCCCCAGAGCGCCTCCCCCCATTCAGTTTCTCCCTTGATGCACTGCGCCATCTCTTGTCGACTAAATGACTATTGAATCAAGCTATTAGAGACGACATCTATAGGCTATACATTCGGGTCACTTGGACCTCACCTCCGACGAGCCTTGGCTCGAAGATGTCCTTCTACTTAGAGCATTTTTTAAAGCTGCAAAATGGAATTATTGTTCACCCCCCTTATGCACGCAGGCATTGGATGCACTCACTAAGGATCCCTCTTGGACAAGTTCGGGTCGAATCTCATCGACTAAGGATTGAGACAGACCACCATATACCACGACCAGATAGGATCTATCAAATGTGACACTTGTGAGAACCAGAGACAGAGATGCACCTCATCCTTAGGTGCCTCATATACTATGAGATCAAAGGATGCTACCATTGCCTTTATAGGGATTCAGCGGGCTCACTATCAACTTTATTTTGGTACTAGGATCAAAGATGCCTAACGCTCTCCATCAAGGATATTTCCAATCACAGATCTTAGTTCTTGCATGTTAAACCCCGCCTTGGGACCACCAGGACGATCACCTCATACTTTTAGCCATTAGATCGAAGCAATAAGAGGCAGCCAAAGCCCCAAAATGCACCAAACAGCAGATTGGTAAGACCTCATGTCTCTCCTCAACCTCCCTCTCAAGGAGTTAGATCGTTATCATCGAGAATAGTCCGAAGGTGTCGAACCGTACATCAGTCCATGCATCCTCAAAGAGATAGAGGGGTTAGCTCCAGACGGACCCAGAACAAGGCCCCTCCCACCCGTCAGACTACCTCCCAGATTCAGATGAGCTGCCAGACATCTATCCAGAGTTTCTTCCTTTCGACCTCGAGTGCTGGGAGTATACCCCGCTCCTACATCCCCCCCAAGATCATACGACCAAACCCTTTTGTAGTTCCCGAGGACTCTGACAACGAGCCAACACCCAGTTTTCCCCCCTCGCCCTCAGCCATCAAACCCAGGAGACCTTGACACCGTCATCGTCAAACCTCTCTCCTTCTCTCTCTTTCTCTCTAAGGACATACTTTTGAGTCGAACATACTCAATTATATTTTGTCTCACAGTACTTTTGTCATGACTATATACATTTTTGAGGCTACACCTATGTTGCATTGGTTTTCGGGACGAGGGAACGGCGAGGACGGGGGGACGCGTCCCCGGGACGGCTAGAGCGCACCCCTAAAATTTTCAGGGGACGGCGGCTTGGGGACGACAATAATATATATATATATATATATATCAAAAAATATTAAAATTCACCATAAACATTTGTAGTTGCTTCAAGCTTGTAAGCATATCAAGCTATAATATACAGTATTATGCACAACCCTTACACTTTCCAATTCTAAAAAAGCTCGACCAATTTAAAAAAGGGTCGAGTGACATTTCATTATTGGATGCTAAACAAGAGAAAAATGTAGTTTAGCTTTAGGAAAATTAAATGAGAAATGTCTCTATCGCAGTTTTTCTTACTCATTTTTCTTGTTAATGACGATTATGTTAAAACATAAAAGGCATTCGCTTCTCAATAGGTTTTGCATATTTTTATGGTTGTGTTGACAACCACTATAAAACACTTTGGTTCTGTAAAGAGATTAGATTCATATTTCAGATTAAGAATGTGATTGAATAGGAATTTATTCAAACATTTAGTGCCCAATCGAAGTCACTACTATTTGATTGTTTTCACAATGCTTGAGGTTGGGATGGTGGAAGCACTATAATTGAATGACTCCTGAAAACCCATGTACAATATGTAAAAGCTAAAATGACCAAAAAAATGAGAAGAACAAGAACAGTAACCATAAGGATAAGCCCTTTGAAATGTTGCATTTCTTGTTTTTTTGA
>ML779564.1:258197-272833 GCA_009831015.1 Picea engelmannii
GGGACGTCTCCCTTGGACTTGCCCTCCTAAATAGAAAGAGCCCCCCATCGAGGTGACAGTGGGTGGGGAAGCTCCTGTTACGCCGGTTTCAAGCCCTGACTCAAGCCCCTTGGACCTTTCCTACAAACCGTGCGATAACACTCTCCATTACCGATCGAGAGAAGGAGTGTGAAAACAAAGTTGAGTCATTCATTTTACCTTTGAAAGGAGAAACTCGGCCTTCCCCTCCACTGTTTATATCCTTTTCCCTCCAAAGATGAAGAACAAACAGCGCTGATGAATTTTGCGAGCTAATACCTTCGCTAAGAAAGTCGTTTACAAATTCAACAATGCTAGCGATCGGCTCCACCTTCCAGTCTCACTATGGTAGGCGGCTCCCAAACCTTTCTTTTTCAAGGTAGCTAGCTTATAACACCAACAAAGTCACTTCGGGTTGCCGCAAGGGAACGACGCGGATGAACTTTTCATTGCCAGTGCCCGAGAAAAACCCTAGGGTGAGGTTGGGCAGGGAACGACATTGACAACCCTTCCTAAAACCATGAACTTGAACCAAACCTGAGCGAACCAGAGCCAAATTTCAACATTTTGTTAAGGTTCATCGAACTTCGAACCTCAAGGTTCAAGTTCGACAAACCCTGTGGCTTATAGCCTAGATTAGCCACGTTGTCCTCTCCATTTACGATAGATCAAAGGAGTGTGAAACCAAAGTTGAGTCGTTCGTTTTACCTCCGAAAGGAGAAACTAGGGTTTCCCCTCTGTTGTTTATATCCTTTTCCCTCCAGAGATGAAGAACGAATGGCACGAATGAATTTTGCGAGCTAATACCTTCGTTGAGAAAGTCGTTTACAAATTTAGTGATGCTAGCGACCGACTCCACCTTCCAGTGGCACTATGGCAAGTGGCTCCCAAACCTTTCTTTTTTGAGGTAGCTAGCTTATAACACCAGCAGAGTCACTTCGGGATGTGCAAGGGAATGACGCGGATGAATTTTTCATTGCCAGTGCCCGAGAAAAACCCTAGGGTGCGGCTGGGTAGGTAACGACAGTGGCAACCCTTCCTAAAACTGTGAACTTGAACCGAACCTGAGCGAACCAAAGCTGAATTTCAACATTTTGTTAATGTTCGTCGAACTTCAAACCTCAAGGTTCAAGTTCAGCGAACCCTGTGACTTAGATCCAAGGTTACTTCAAGAGTTAAGGAATCTATTGCCTCAACCCTAACATCCTCTTATTGGGGTAAGACTGCCCTTCTTCAAAGACTATTTAAACAGCAAAAACAATGGCGATGCTTGCAAAAACCCTAGTCATTCATGAAAGAGAAAAAGAGAGATGGAAAACCTCACAATCAACTTGTCCCTTAACTTCTTCCTCCTAAAAGATCTTCAACTAAGCTTGGAGGGGAACTCCCACACTTCCATCCAACCATGCCCTTTAGCAAATGAATATCTCCCCTATCTATACCTTTCATATCAAACCCTAACGAATAAAATAATAATAAATGAGCTAAAACCCTAGAAGTAAGGCACTCCTCCTTAGAGTACTTTTTAGGGTTTGATTTAATCACAAGATGACATGTGTCCACTTCCTTCTTGAAGTTGCTCCTCCAAATATGTGAATCACGCCTCAATCCATATGAAATGCCCCATAATGACACCTTAGCATGCTTTAAATGTCCCTTTGACGAGTACATCCCTCTTTGTAGAGTAGATTTATGATCAAGAAATCCAAAATATAATTCTTTCCACCTTAAAAGTGGAACGCTCCTCATCGAGATATTGTCTCCAACACATATCAACATTCTAAGCTAGGGTGTTCCTATTCTAACCTCTTTCTTTTCCAAATGTTATGCTCTGGGGCTCCTCCATGTAGGACATTTTGATCCTTCTAACATTGAATGCAAAAAATGGGCCCATAATCCCCTTGTCACCTTCATAAGCAAAACACCCTTCCCTTTAGTGTTTGATCATGTCATCAATGCCACATGAAATCTCCTCATGCAATGAATTTGACTCCAAATATGTACAAAAGGCCTCGAACAATGTTCCCTTACCCCAAAAAGGCAAAATATACCTCCAAATGTGTGGAAACCTCTCTGTTAGGATTTTCTCATCTTAAACTTGCTTTAGCCACCTCCTTGAAGAGGGTGTTCCACCTTTAATGCTTGTTAATGCCTTTGCTTACCCTATGTGCTGCTCTAGAACCCAAATAAAGCAAGGCATTCATCTCCTTAAGTTATGTTTGACCCTTATCTTGCCATAAACCATGCCTTCTAAAGTAGGGTGTTCATCTTCTATGGCTCCCCTGTTGCTCATATCATCCATCAATGTGGTCCCACAAAAGCCTCCATCAAGCCTTCAATGGTCCTCCACACCTTTCTCTGTGCACCGGATGATGACAAGTGCTTGGCCAACCTAGAACAAGGTGCATGGCCTCCAAGTGTCTCCCACAATCTATAATTGCCACCAAACTCCAAGGACCTATTATGCTAGTGAGATAAGAAAGGCCAATGAAAATGTGAAATAAACCATGCATTTTCAAAGGGTGACAGCACAGACGATGGTTGCTTATACCTACCTTGCTAGAAAACTACAATCTCCAAGAATGCATACCTTCTTCATCCCAAGTAGGAAGAGGCATGTTGCAACATGACCCACTAGAGTACTCAATAATGATAGTTTATAGTCATCTGAAAAAATCTCAGAATGAATCATGGGATAGGATCCAATCACATAGATACCAAATATAAATAGGAGTTTAGTAAGAACGTTTCATAGTCCCTTAGTGAACAAGAAAGTTTGTCTCTATAGTTTAACAATAAAAAAGAGAGAAAAAAGCATGCATGTTGATGTCTTTGTTACATCGCAAACTTGCACTTCAAATGTTACAAAGTCCTTTAACGAAGTACAACCCTAGGGGCACTTCAGAAGATTGTCCAATGTCAACTCAACATTAATTCTTCTCTCTTTTGGCCAATTCTTTTTGAACGCAATGAGGGAAACCCTAGAAAAGAAATTATTTTGGTATTTTTAGAAAAAGATGGTGGTAGAATTCACCAAAACTACTTCCTATCCAATTGAGTTGTGGTATTAGGGAAGATTTAGAACAAGAGGGTTTGAATATCACAAAAAAGACATAATATCGTAAATATGCCATAATTAATCCAAAATAGATTTTCACAATATGAAAAAATTAAAGTGAGATCCCTTAAACAGAGCGCATTGTCACAACCTTGAAATTATAACCCACAATAAGGGCAATCGATAAATCAAGATGGCAACAACAGCCTCTCCAAACAATAGAGATGACAGCAGCAAGATCCTTCAATAATTCAAGATTATATCAAGAATTGGGGAGGGATTAACAACCTCAACCCTAATCTCTTCTTTTGGGACATATATGGTCTTCTACGTTCCAACAGCAAACTAATAGCAATTCCTGCAAAGCCTTGATCATCAATG
Organism: Picea engelmannii; assembly: GCA_009831015.1. Lineage (NCBI taxonomy): Eukaryota > Viridiplantae > Streptophyta > Pinopsida > Pinales > Pinaceae > Picea > Picea engelmannii. The sequence goes on from ML779564.1 coordinate 261,655, forward strand.
AAAGAACTAAAGAGATGAAGAAACCTCAACTTGAACCAATGCCCTTCTTCCAAATCTCCCAAAAGAGATTCAATGAAGTACTTGGGAGGGAAATCCCTATCTTCCAACCATGCCTTTAGCAAATGAGAATTGATCTCCTTTTATAGGTTTCCTTTCAACTACTTCAATAAAATATGATTTCTTTAGAAGACCCTAGAATTTTCGATATTGCCACTTGTCATCTTTCTACTCTATCAAGTCCTCTTAAAACATGCATTTGTTCTTCATTTGAGAGTTTTACCATGTCAACAATGGCACATGGCCTATTCTCATGTAAAGAACTCTCCTCCAAATACATAGAAAATGCCTCGAACAAAGTGCTTTTACCCCAAATTCCTCCTCAAAGACAAAATACATAGCCAAACATGTAGAAATGCATCAAATAATATGTCCTCAACCCCAACGAACCTAAAAGGTGAAACATGCCTTTAAATATGTGAAACATGCATCAAATAGTGCATCTTTACCCTAAGAGACCTCTTCAAGGGAGAAATACACCTCCAAATATGTGGAAGCTCCTCCATTAGCGTTATTTCTCACCCCTTCTTGCCTTCAACATGTCCTAGCCACCTCCTTGAAGAGGGCATTCAACATTGAGTGGACCTTTGACCATGCCAAGTGCGATTTTAGTACCACGTGGCACCTTTCCAAGTAGGGTGTTTCTCCTTTGTGATCACTAACCCCTTTCCTTGACACATGTCATGCTCTAGGCCTCCCATAAGGTAGGATGTTCTTCATTTAAGTGTTCATTTGACCTTTTCCTGCCATAAAGTATGTTTAGGCCATTTCCCAAGTAAGGCATTCATCCTCTAGGTCTTTTTTCAAGCTTATAATACCCCTCTACACCTTTGTTCTTGCTCTAGATGATTAATGGTGCTAAGGAAAGATAGAACAAGGTGCATGGCCCCCCAAGTCTCTCCTTGCAACCTGTAATTATCACTAAGCGACATGGATTTCTGTTGTGCTAGTGAGAAAAAGATGCCAATGAAAATGTGAAATAAGCTTTGCATTTTCAAGCAATAACAATGTCCAAGATGACAAAACCTACCAATGGGATTGAACAACCGCAGACCTGGCATTTGCATATAATCGAAGGACTTACTTTAGCATTGTCACCAAAAGTGGAAAAATAGGAAACAGGAAAGAAGAATAAGCAAATATTGTCTCAAAAGTGATGACATGGAAACCACCAAAGAGATGACATAGTGTATTGTCCCCTTCCGCTTAAGCATGAGAGGCCAACCCACTAGCCTATTTGATTCCCGTAGGTTAGGCGGGGCATTTAAAAAGGAGAATTAATTAATGACTTATGTCACTTGAGACAAAAAGCACATTTAAGTAGTGATATTAAGTCATTTAATTATGAAGGTGGAATAATGTAATAAAGTCAAATATTTAAATAAAGTGACTTTATTTATAAAAGACGGGAAATTAATAAATTACTCAACGGAGAAATATAAAAAGGGGAAAAGAGGAATTCTCCTCATTCATTGATTATTAGTATCTCTTGGACTTGGAATCGAGAGCTCTCGTGGCTTTTTTGGCATTGAGGACGGAAAACCTCAGCGAACATTGGATTCGATGGTGAAACTTATCCATCCTATTCAATTCATGGAGTAGATCATCCAGATCTATTGTTGGTGCTTCATTGTGGTAGTGTGTTCATCATAGCAGCAGAGGTTCCTCATGTGATTTGCAGATTTTCCTCACTTTGGCGGCTATCTTTCATTATAGAAGCTGGGGTTGGATTTTGCCAGGGTCGAATTGTTGAGAAGGTGAGTTTATTTGAGTGCTGGGACTGTTCTTCTTCTGTGGGACGAATTCTTCTTTCAGTGGGGCGAGTTCTGAGTTTGAAGACCGATTTCTCAAGGGAAAAATTGTGGGTTCCTCTTGACTAGCCATCCCTTGCAAGCTGGGCGCATATCTGGACTGAAGGGTCGAGCTTCCACTCACATAAGCAGAGATTTACCAAGTAGTGAGTTTTCTCTTAATACTGGGCGCTATTCTCGAAGAGGGAGATTATTTCCTAGATGGGGACGACCCATATTTCCAAAACTAGAGTTCTGGACATAATGGGGTGATTCCTCCTTGTGGGTCGACTTCATTAGCAGCAGCAACAACACAATTCAAGCAAATTGTGGACAGCAATATTCTCCCGGTAAATAAAGTTGGTGATTCCTCCTTGTGGATCGACTTCATTAGCAGTAACAACACCCTTCAGGCAAATCTTGGACAGCAATACTCTTCCAGCAAATAACGTTTATTCTCTGAAGTAAACCGAATACATCTGTGAGTTATCCCTGTATAATATTTTTTCCTTGTATGCTGGAAATGAAAAAAAGAATTTCTGTTGTTTTCCCTTTGATTATATCAGCTCTGTGTGTTGTGGATTTCCTTCTGCATTTGCTGTATATCTCCTGCTGTGTACAAGCCAGTAATTTGGCTTATTAAACTATCTAAACCCACTGATAACACTTCAAAAGATCAAACATTACCATAACAGAGAATTTGGGGCTTTTGGGGCAGAGAGAAACATCTGCAGCCTAAGTGTTTGATGGAAGCTAACACATGGAAAATTTATGAAATTGCTACATCAGTGAGAGAAAACCATACCAACAGTACTTAGGTACATTACACATAGGCCTCGAAATAATGCAAGATTGTGAATGCAAAGCTACAACTTCAATCAATGTTTAAACATCTTAAATTAAGCAAGATTTGGCCAAGGATCCCTACTCAAGTCTTATCTGTGATTATCAATAAGACATAAAGTGAAGCTTGGTTGATACACGCCTTTGTTTGCAATAGATGATCTTACTAACCCTCTGAATCATCAGTAATCCATCCCTCACACTATCTTGCAAATTTGGAGTCTCTAACCTGTAAAATGCAACAACAATAAGCTTTCACAAATTTCAAACTTTCTTCAACACTTCTCTTAAAATATACTTGGGAGAAGCTTTAGCGGAACAAAAGCCCCTATAAATAAAATTGAGAACCTTAGTTCTCATAACATTATTTTTGTGTTTCAAATGAAATAATATATAATTGTCCATTGATGACCAAAATAGGTCAATGGGATTGGAAAGTACAATCTACCAAAATGCACAATAGGGGTGGTGTTAAATTTTGGACAACCCAACACCCGGCAATTTACTTCCTAGCAAATCCTTGTTGTAATAAACTTATTAAGCAGATTTTACTGAATAAAAGCATGGCTGAGTTTTAACAATCTAAATAAATAAATCAACGGAAGCACAACAAGGAAACCATACACATTTGCACACCTAATTTTCTAGGTAAAAACCCCGAGAAAAACCCCCAAGGAAAAACCAGTACTATGATGATTTTATTAATATAAAATCTGAGCTCTCATCTTGGGATAATGGCCCACCTGACGAATAATACAAAACAACCAAATAGCCTAACCTATCACACCTGGCTGCTACTCCTTTGCAGCCCCTTGCTCCTTTCCTCAAACCCTGCCCTTGCACACTTGGATGAAAGTTCTTCACCCAATCAATGAAAACTCACTATCTCACTTTATGTGTGTCACATCCTCTCACCTAGGCTGCCTTTTATAATCTTGAGTTTACCTTAAATCGAAAACCCTAGGTCTCCAAAGTGATCAATGGTTGAGATTAGATTGCACCATCACTTTAGATCTAATGGCTAGGATTTAATTCAATTCACTAATGCCAAATACTTAGGCATTTAATTAAATTAAACTCACATTAATTACAAAAGTACATTCACTTTAATAATCATTTTATTAAAGTGAATCTCCTAAGTCCTGAGAGGTATTAAGGACAACTTCCACATGTTAGACACAAAACTGATGTGGAAGTACTTGTCCGATGCTACAAACATCAACAGTTCTCTTAGTGAGGGAGGTACTTCTCGAAGAGCCCCCTGGAACCGGTTCTTCCTCCGACCCTGTCACAATGTCGCACACATCATCCTACACACTGGCATCCCTCCAACCCTGCTGGTCAGTCGCTCCCTAAACACTGGAAGTCACAGAATCGATGACGCTACATATCAATGCTATGAAGTTTAGAAACTTTGTCGAAGGCCTGTTATCCCTCAATGTGCTCCTAGGAGCCTCAACCTGCTCCCGAGCATCCATCAATGTCATCTCGTACCAATTCAGTCTCCTGACAGAGCTGGAAGAGGCTAACTCCCTATTCCCATCTGAAGGTTCACTCCCTACATTAGAAGTTTGTGAATTTTGATCACCCTTTGAAGCCTCCTACTCCTCGTCCTCTATCACTAACATCGATCCATGATCCAAGATCTCCTTTGATCCTCTTACAAGCTTGCCTTGCAACCTTTATACCTTTCCCTCTCTGACATCAATGTTGACTATTGTGTCAAGGCTAGCTCCATATGAATGCATGAACACTTGTTTGTTCTGGAACAACACTGTATAACCCTTGTCCTCCAGAGTTGAGACTGAGAGCAAATTCCTCCTCAACTCTAAGACATATAACACATATGCCACCTCCAGAGAACCTCCTAACTCTTGTTGGAACCTCACTGTCCCAACTCCTTCTAGATCACACTTGGCATGAGTCCCAAGCTCCACATGCAGATACGAGTCTGTCTCTGACAAACCAATGAACAACTCATGTGTCCTCGTCATGTGACAAGAAGCCCCACTATCCACGAACCAGGCACTACTGAAATCTATGCCAGAATGACAAGAGACTAACAATAACTCCTCAAACTTCTCAGCAACCTCCTTGACTTGAGCTTCTGCAGATGTTGCTACCTACTGAGACTTACTCTTGTTGATGATTATAGCTGCGTGAGACATCCTCTAGGACACAGACCTGAGAGAGAGCCCCTGAGATGGGTGCGTGGTTCCTATCTGAGACAGAACTGGAATGTAGTGATGGCCTCCTCCTTACAGAGAGTTGAGAAGAACTCCAGAAGATTCTCCTGTGTAACGCAGTGAGAAAGAAGATCTGTTGAGTTAGACGTACCTGTGGCTGAGCACAAGGTGAACGTGTGAATTCCCATGAGTTGGGTGCATCGTTATGAGACATAGATGAAAACGATGTATTAGCCTCCTTTGAGAAGAGAGTTGAGATGATGAACTCCAGATGACTCTCATGTGTAATGCAGTGGGAAAGAAGATCTGTTGAGTTGGACATGCCTGTGGATGAGCACAGGTGAACGTGATCCTAGTGGCTGAGCACTAGTGAGTGTGGTTCTCCTGTGAGACGCAGTGAGATAGAGATATGGACATCCCTATGGATGTGCCCCTAGTGGTTGAGCACTAGTGGGTGTATGAGATCCCTTGCTATATTGTTCAAGAATAAAGCTTACCTGTAAGTGTAACCCTAATTGTAATGTAAAGGATACAGGTCGGCCCCACCTTAATGTAAAAGATAATTAATCTGGTAATTATTAATTATATTGTGAGTTATTGAGGTCGACCCTGTTGTGCCAATAAACACTTCTGTTGACAGGTTCAGTCTAATATAAGTAAAGGTAAAATCCCCATTGAGGAATCATATCTTAAGTGAGAGTTTGGAAATTTCAGCAAGTACATCTTCTTGGGAAAAGTGCGTACCTCTCTTGGGCACTAGTCTTCTAGGGTTTGTGAGCACCCTTTTGTGTGCTAGGTTTTCTTGGTGGTGGAGGTCTTTCTCTTGAAGAATATAGCAAAGGATTGGTTGGTTTTTCTTCCCTTGTTGAGAAGGGTTTCCCAGGATACTTCTTGTGTACTTATGCATGGTGTTTCTTCTTGTGATCTTGGTTGCTGCAACAAATTGTTTATGGTTTAAGTAAAATGCTAAAATGGAATAAACTCCATGCTTAAGCCTTGTCTATTGAAAAATCAACATGGTATCAGAGCATAGGTCTTGAAGAACCCATTGCACAAGCTACAAGCTTCTACCAGTCATCCCTCCTCTTTTACAGAACCGTACGACCCTCCTAGGATTTCCTGAAAATCCGTACGACCCTCTTCTTTTGGGTGTTTCAGCCCCTAAAACTTGGACATTGAGGCAAATTTTGGCATAGGAGAGTATGGCCTTCTCCAGCGCACCTCCAGAGACTCTCGGAGTGAAATTCTGAGCATTTTGAAAATTTGGCCCTAGGGTTTCTAGGGTTTCGTAATTTTTTGTAGATTTCTATTTTTAGGGTTTTTGCAGCTCTTTGAAGAAGTCTTCAAGATTACCTGTGTTCTTCTGACTTTCAAGGCTTATTGTTGGCAGTCATAAGCCCAACAAAACCTAAGGTCGCTAGCCTAGCCTAGCCGTTAGGTTTTCTAGCCCAGTTGACAAGGGTTTGTGAAAAATCTAAAATTATGATGAACAGAACTATGATGGAAGATAAGCTTGATGAATCAAGCAACTTCAAGTGCCTAGAAGACAAGACTTCAGAGGAAAACTTATTGTGGGTGATACTAAAAGGTGACAATATGACTACCTTCTTCATGAAGATGGCAGAGGACAGAAATCAGCCAGGTGACATCAGCACCCTCAAGTAAGCACTTGTATATATATTATTCATATCATTGTCATGAGGGTAATTGCAGGAGGAAGGAACCTTTTGCTGTAGTCATGGATCCAGAGGGATCTCAATACATTCAGAGGAACAACACACTGGAAGCGAAGACTCCAGGTTTGATTGTTGTAATTGTCATTCCTCTAACCTATATTTCTAAAGTTTGCTACATTACAAGTAGGTGTTGTAGTTGTGACAACAATCCTTAAATTGTTTTGATTCTAGAGATGTACTCATTATTCTCCTTTAGGAGATATTCTTGTGTTGGTTCCTTTTGTTTTCTTGTTCCAGACAGGGTAACAACAAAGGAAGATGTTTATCCTTCAAAGGGAGTCAAAACTATTTGAGAAAGAGGAAGAATAGAACCATCATTGAGGCAACCAATGCAATAATTCATGATCAGAATCTTTCTATGATTCTATGGGCAGAAGCTTGCATGACACAGTATATGTTCAGAACAAGAGTCTTCACCAAACTTTGAATAACATAACCCCCGAAGAAGCATTCACTAGAGTGAAGCCTGAGATTGAACACTTCAGGATATTTGGCTGCCCGGTGTATTTTCATGTACCCAAAGAGAAGAAGTCCAAGCTAGACCCTTCAGGGAGAAAAGATACATTTATGGGATAACAGTAAATCTTTGAAGACATTCCAGATCGACATCCTTGGTCAGAGACAGATTGAGACAAGCAGAGATGTTGCCCTTGAAGAAGAGATAGTCTTTCAAAGATCCAGAGGATCTCAAATAGAGATTGACAGTGAGACAATACCTTCTCCCCCTTCAGCAGTTCAGAGGGAGACAGACATTATTCCAGTTGATCCAGTTGCTCCAGTTGATATGTCCAAAGATATTGCAGTAGAGCATAAAAGGCCTGCCTAGGCTCACTCTGCAGGAAGCAGAGAAACATACAAGCCTCTCAAGGCACATCCTGAGAGAACAAAGAAATTTTTCGAGCTACTCTTCAGCCATGAGCCACATCATTGATTTTGAGCCTCCTTGTCATAGAGAAGCGACAAGAGAACAGGTATGGCAAGATGCCATAACAGAAGAATGCCGGTATATCTTAAAGAATGATGTATGAGACATTGTTCTGAGACCAGTAGGGAAGTCTATGGTGACTTCCAAGTGGATCTATAAAATCAAGCATGCAGCTGATGGAAGTGTCGAGAAATACAAACCAAGATCTGTGGCCAGAGGATTCCCACAAACAGAGGGAGTTGTCTATGATGAGACACTTGATCCAGTAAGCCCGATACACTTCCATCTGTACTACCATCCATGAGTTGGAAACTATATCAGATGGATGGATTCTTGATGAGTTTGGGTTTCAGCAAGAGCGTTGTTGATCCAGACCTATATTATTACAGTGTCGGTGAACGAGAGCCTGATTTTGATGACTTATTCAGAAAGCCTTGTTGTTGGATACAAGTAAGATTTGGCTTCTGATTTCGAGATGAAGGATCTGAGTATGATGCACTACTTCTTGGGACAAGAAGTATGAAAGAGGACTGATGAGATTTTCCAGAGTCGAGGAAAATATATAGTGAAGATATTCAGTATGACAGAAGTGCAATTCCATGCCTAGGTCAATGATGATGGATTTGAAGAAAATAAATGATGATGATTCAAACGAGATTGATCCACAGCTGATTGGATCACTGATGTATATGGTTAACACCATACCTGATTCATGCTATGCAGCGAATGTACTTAATCAATTCATGAGTCAGTCAAAACAGACTCACTGGATAGTAGTAAAACATGTATTGAGATATATATGAGGCACAGTTGGATATGGCCTGAGATATGCCTCCAGTGTAGACTTGAGTTTGCAGGGATATGCCGATACAGATTGGGCAGAGAGTACAGTGGACTGGAAGAGCACATCTGGTTGTTGTTTTACCATGGAGTTTGCCATGGTTTCCTGATACAGCAAGAAGCAAAGCTCTGTGGCCTTGAGTACCACAGAAGCAGAGTATATAGCATTGAGTGTGCGAAGCAGTGTGGCTTCATAAGCTTCTGACCAATTTACTTGATCATGAGATGGATTCTATGATTATAACCAGAGTTGTGTGAAGCTCTTTGAGAACCATGTGTTTCATGATAGATCGAAACACGTTGAGATAAAATATCATTTTCAGAGACATGATGCAGAGGAAAGCAGTACACGTACAATACCTTCCTACACATGAGCAGATTGCAGACATCTTCACCAAACTGGCTAGGTGAAGAATACCTCTCTAGTTGAGAGGGAGTGTTGATGACTACAGCCAAGACAAAGTTTGAGTACTTTCGTGTGAGACTTGGCCTGATGGAGAATGCCTCCCTAGCTGAGAGGGAGTGTTGATGATTACAGCTGCGTGAGACATCCTCCAGGACACAGACCTGAGAGAGAGCCCCTGAGATGGGTGTGTGGTGCCTATCTGAGACAGAACTGGAACATAGTGATGGCCTCCTCCTTACAGAGAGTTGAGAAGAACTCCAGATGATTCTCCTGTGCAACGCAGTGAGAAAGAAGATCTGTTGAGTTAGACGTGTTATCCCCGCTTTTTAGGGATTACTAGGAGATCATGTCTCGAGGCCCACAGGTCCTAGACATGGAGTACCGAGAGAAGGATTGACCTGAGTATGGCCCTGGAGGGCCCACCTTTTCTTCATTCATTATCCTTGTCTTGTCAGCAGCAGCAGCATCCATCACCATCGGCTTGATCCTGTATCAGAAAAGGTTCTTGCTCCATGAGGTAATTGGTCCAGGTATCATGGTATGTGTCACTTTTGATCATTAAAACTTTTAAATATATGCATCTGATTCCTTCTATCTCTAACAACCGCTTGGATCTTACATTAGCCCACTTGACCATGCTTGGGGACATTCACAGGGTGCCCTAGCAAGCCTGTGCCCATAGGTCATGGTTTGCCACTGGGGGAATTTCTAAAAAGCCATCGTCCGCTCCCATCATAGCACCACTGTTTCATCTTGTCTCCCACTCATTTATCCCATTTCCCTTGTCCGGGCATTGGGTTGACCTATTTGCAGGATTGCACCTTATCTCGTGGGAAGAAGGGGCTAAAGGCCCAGAAGGTAAAAGCAGCTGGTAAAAGACAAAAGCCTAGAAATAAAAACTCGAGTTGCTTCGCCCAGGGATCCCTGAGAAGGCAATAAAAAACCCTCTCAGCAAGAAACAAGAGGGACCTGGAAAACAACAAAACAAGACCTAGTCAGAGGATAGGGGCTCTCATCACGAGCCAGCCTATTAGGTCCACGGGTACCTAACAGTATGACATTGCCACCATCTGGTTACCACGCCAGGGTAGTGACCTTTGGTTGCATGGCCAAGGGAAAGGTGGTCTCATCACGAGCCAGCCTTCTCATCTCTGTGAAAGCACTTGTGGGTAACGCTGTCAGCTCTGGTCACCATGCCAAGGCAGTGTCCCCTGGTTAGTTCTTGAACAAAAAAGCAAATAAAAGAATAAAACAAGAATAAAAAGAATAAAGGCAAGAATGGGCTTGGAAAAAATGCATCCATGACAAGTACAGCTCGCCTTCTACAAAGGCACCCACAGGTAACACTTATGCATCCTTGGCCCTCACTGCACCCACATGTTTGGACATCCCCTAACCACATCACCTCACTTACATGGCTTGGATGAGATCTTCCTGGAAACTTTCCTTTTCTTGTGGACACTAGCCCAATAGGACGCTTTGTCCTTTTCTCCAAGCTTGTATTGTAGGTTTTTGTAATGTCTTTGAGCTATTGACTGATATATTAGGGGTTTTATGCATATGTTTAATAATATTGATGATGAGATGTGATTGACATTGCTATGATCCCTGTGACTGATGAGCCCATGGAGGGCATAGCTTTTGATGTGCAAGACCATGCCCGACGGACAGGTACCATTCGGACCAGTACACATGGGGAGATGACCAGTTCGGACCTCCATGGGGCTGAAGAGCCCCCCAGTTGGATGCTGAGACCCCATCAAGGGGCAGAGACAAGATGGAGATGGATCAGGGCCTTTGCACCGGAGAAGAAGAGGATGTTCCATCAGGGGCACTTTGGTTGAGCTGGACCTAGGGGGATTGACCCACTTGCAATGGAATGTTGGCTCCAGATGACCCAGGACGTCAGACGTCATCATGAGTGTATGGCAGATGGATGGGGTGGTTGGCACGTGTGGCAGTTTGGAAGACCCCAAGGAGGGCTAACGTTTTGCTTCTGGATGCTGCACTGGCCCTAGAAAGGGCTAACGTCTCCCTCAGAGGGGCTTGACGTCTGACCTTTTGCTTGATTAGGGTTTTACTTAGCATTTAATGTAAAAACGGTATTATTTTGATATTATGGCCTTGTCGACCTTTTTATGACCTAAAAAGTAAATTAGGTCATTGACACACTATATATTGAGGGTTTTCACTCTCATTTTGATCATCACAATTCACTCACTCATAGTGAGGTCTGATTTTTTGCGCCCTATCTGGGTTTTTGGCTGAACTAAGTGATGCGCACTTGTTGAAGGAAGAGATTTTTTTGGCATTTATGGTGTTTCTCTTGAAGGAAGGTGTTACAACTAGGGTTTGCATGGTTATTTCTTCATGAATTGTAAGTGTTTCTTCTGCAA
>ML779564.1:278878-291049 GCA_009831015.1 Picea engelmannii
ACTATCTTCTTGGCGGTAATCTGTGAAGGGAAAACTTGCCTTAATCCTTAAGCCTTTACCTTTCAAAACCCCAGATTGCCAGGGACGTCTCCCTTGGGTTTAGCCACCCTAAATAGAAAGAGCCCCCCATCGAGGTGACAGTGTGTGGGGAAGCTCCTTTTACGCCAGTTTGACCCTTACCTTTCAGCTACTTGACCTAAACTACAAACTAAGCGATAACAGACACCATTGAAGAAACTGAAGGAATCTGGACCTTTGAGTTTGATGGATCCCACTCAAACTCTGGATCAGGCGCTGGAATTGTTTTGACAGCCCCTTCCGGTGAAGTCTTTTACCATTCATATAGGCTGGAATTCCATTGCACCAATAACATTGTCGAATATGAGGCCTTGATCCTAGGTCTCAACTTAGCAATTGACAAAGGCGTTACACACCTAAAAGCAAAAGGATACTCAGACCTCATTGTATCGCAAGTTATGATGAGATTTGCCACTAAAAATGAGAAGTTGAAGAGGTACCGAGACATAGCTCAATCCCTCTCAAAATCCTTCAGAATAGCATCACTTGAAGCCATTCCTCGAGAAGAAAACCACGTGGCAGATGCTTTAGCTATCTCTGCTTCTACCTTACAGTCTTGTGAGGGACCTCTTCATGACTTATGCAAGATGGAGGCTCTCTTTAGACCTTCTGTCCCCGATAATTTGGAATATTGGCAAGTTTTTGAGGATGACAATCAAATTATCAGGTTCATGGAGAACAGCAAGGAGTTCACCGATTCGCAAATTACTTTCCTAGTTGACTCCATGAACCTGGAAGTTATTAACCTTCAAAGCAATACCTTGCCAAAGGGTTGTGTTCCCCTAGAAAACCTCTTTGATAGGCATGATGTTTTCAAAGGAAAAAGGCCCAACAAACAAGCTGATGAAGCCCTGGAATTCAATATCGGTACAGAAATAGATCCAAGAATGATCAAAATAGGTAAAGGCACCATCGAGAAGGAAAGGATAGAGATCTTGGCACTTGTCAGGGAATTCAAGGACACGTTTGCTTGGAACTACGATGATTTGAAAGCTTATAGGGGGGACGTTATCCAACACGCTATACCTTTGGTAGAAGGAGCTAAACCTTTCCGACAAAAGCTAAGACATATCAATCCAAAGTTGGCAAGCCAAATACAGAAGGAACTCCAGAAGATGGTTGACGTTGGCATCATAACCCCTATCAAATACTCCTCTTGGATGTCAAATTTCGTAGTTGTTCGAAAAAAGAATGGTGACATACGCTTGTGTGTTGATTTTCGTAACCTCAACCAATTGTCTTTGAAAGACACTTACCCGCTCCCAAACATGGAACATTTACTTCAAAGGGTCACAGGGGCAGGGATGATGTCGATGCTAGATGGGTTTTCAGGATACAACCAAGTCTTGCTTAAAAGAGAAGACCAGCTCAAAACCACATTTACCACACCGTGGGGAACCTTTATGTACTTAAGAATGTTGTTCGGTCTTATGAATGTCGGTGCCACTTTCCAAAGAGCAATGGATTTTGCCTTCAAGGACCTTATACAAAAAATCATAGAAATCTACCAGGATGACCTTACCATTGTGTCCAAGGATAGGAAAGACCATCTCTCACACCTCAGGATTGTTTTCAAGCGATGCAGAAAGTATGGTATCTCGCTGAATCCCAAGAAATCTGTTTTTGGTATTGATGAAGGAAAGTTATTAGGTCATGTGGCTTCACAGGGAGGAGTTTCCATTGACCCCAAAAGAGTCCAATCAATAAAGGATGTCCGCCCCCAACCAATAGGAAATCTTTACAATTCTTTCTTGGAAAGATCAACTTTATTCGTAGATTTGTGCCAAACTTTGCTGAGAGGATAAAACCTTTGAGCGCCTTGCTAAAAAAGGATGTTGCCTTCAGGTGGGATGATAAGACTAACAAGTCCTTTGAAGATATTAAAGATGCTATCTCCCAAGCTCGTGTCTTGATCAGCCCTGATTTCTCACGAGATTTCATAATATTCTCGTTTGCATCCCAGGATACTATTGTTGGTGTCCTAATGCAAAAAGATGTCGATGACTATGAACATCCCGTGGCTTTTATGAGCAAGGTCCTTAGATATTCCGAGTTGAATTATTCTATCACTGAGAAACAAGCGTATGCCTTGGTCAAGTCCCTCAAACACTTTAGAAACTACGTCGGCTACAATAAAATTAAGGCTTGTGTCCCATACCCAGCCATAAAGGATGTCTTATCACAACAAGACTGCATGGGTACTAGAGGAAAATGGGTTTCCAAAATCCAAGAGTATGACTTAGAAATAAAACCCACCAAAATAATAAAGGGACAAGGTTTAGCCCAGATGTTGACCGAGAGCAACCAAGAAGCCATACAAATGGGCGAGAGTGAGCAAATAAACGTGATGATCAGCGAATTAGAGCATGATGAGTGGTATTCTGATATCGTCTACTATCTAAAGAACTTGTCTTGCCCCAATCACCTAGTAGACTACAAAAGAAGGGCTTTGAGATTGAAAGCTGTGAAATACTGCTTGACTGAAGATGGACTTGGGTGGAGAAATCCCGAAGGGGTTATACTTAGATGTGTAAACAAAGAAGAGGCAAAGAAGCTACTAGAAGAATTACACTTTGGATACTGTGGTGGGCACTTTGCAGCTCGTACTACTGCCCACAAGATCCTAAGGGCCGGCTATTATTGGCCAAAACTTTTTTCCAATACCCACCAGCATGTCCGATCTTGCCAGCCCTGCCAGTGCTTCTCCGGTAAACCAAAACTCCCAACGCAACCCCTGAAGCTCGTAGTAATAGAAGCACCTTTTCAGCAGTGGGGTTTGGACTTTGTTGGTGAGTTTAAGGACAATTCAAGTAATGGCTACCGGTGGATCCTAACAGCCACTGACTATTTCACTATATGGGTCGAATCTATTCCTACAAAGGCGGTCGCCGAAGAAGTAGTCATGAATTTTCTGGAAGACCAAATCATAACTAGGTTCGGTGTCCCTTCCAAGATCACTACAGACAATGCCAAAGCTTTCAGCTCATATGCTCTGGTAGAATTTTGCATCAAATATGGCATTGTCCTATCCCATTCCTCCAACTATTACCCACAAGGGAACGGATTAGCAGAATCAACCAATAAAAACCTCATGAATATTTTGAAGAAGGTTGTGGGGGAAAATAAAAGATCCTGGGATAGCAAAATAAAGTATGCAGTATGGGCAGACCGAATAACAACAAAAACTTCCATAGGAAAAACTCCTTTTCAGCTGGTATATGGACTAGAAGCAAAACTTCCTGTGAACCTCCAGATTCCTATCCTCCGTTTCGCTCGACAATACGCTACAGATGCAGAAGCAATCCAAGGAAGGATCAATCAGCTAATAGAGCTAGATGAGACGAGGAGGAGTGCCTTTGGTCAAATAGAAAGAAATCAAGAGAAGATAAAAAACACCTTTGACCATAGAGCCAAGGAAAGAAACTTCACCAAAGGAGATCTCGTACTGCTATGGGATAAGAGAAGGGAAAACCCTGGTATGCACAAGAAATTTGACAGTTTATGGGCAGGTCCTTATAAAATCATGAGTTGTGTAGGTACGAACTCTTTCAACCTAGAGACCATGGAGGGAGAAGCCCTGAAGCTACCAATAAACGCTTTACATATCAAGCATTACTACCCACCGACGACTTGACTTCACAGGTAAGCACACGTAAGTAGGCATTTTGTATTCGTGTATTATACCATTTGCATTGCATATTAATTTGTTTGTATATTCACACTTATTGATTGTTTTCTTTCAGTCTATATTTATATATATATGTATGTTGGGTGGCATTACCACCCTGTTTTCGTTATTGATACCTGTGGCTGAGCACAAGGTGAACGTGTCAATTCCTATGAACTGGGTGCATCGTTATGAGACAAAGATGATAACGATGTATTAGCCTCCTCTGAGAAGAGAGTTGAGATGATGAACTCCAGATGACTCTCCTGTGTAATGCAGTGGGAAAGAAGATCTGTTGAGTTGGACGTGTCTGTGGATGAGCACAGGTGAACGTGGTCCTAGTGGCTGAGCACTAGTGAGTGTGGTTCTTTTGTGAGACGCAGTGAGATAGAGATATGGACATCCCTATGGATGTGCCCCTAGTGGCTGAGCACTAGTGTGTGTATGAGATCCCTTGCTATATTGTTCAAGAGTCAGACTTACCTGTAACCCTAATTGTAATGTAAAGGGTATAGGTCGGCCCCACCTTAATGTAAAAGATAATTAATCTGGTAATTATTAATTATATTGTGAGTTATTGAGGTCGGCCCTATTGTGCCAATAAACACTTATGTTGACAAGTTCAGTCTAATATAAGTAAAGGTAAAATCCCCATTGAGGAATCATATCTTAAGTGAGAGTTTGGAAATTTCAGCAAGTACATCTTCTTGGGAAAAGTGCGCACCTCTCTTGGGCGCTAGTCTTCTAGGGTTTGTGAGCACCCTTTTGTGTGCTAGGTTTTCTTGGTGGTGGAGGTCTTTCTCTTGAAGAATATAGCAAAGGATTGGTTGGGTTTTCTTCCCTTGTTGAGAAGGGTTTCCCAGGATACTTCTTGTGTACTTATGCATGGTGTTTCTTCTTGTGATCTTGGTTGCTGCAACAAATTGTTTATGGTTTAATTAAAATGCTAAAATGGAATAAACTTCATGCTTAAGCCTTGTCTATTGAAAAATCAACAACTCTTCCCTTTCTTCCATTCTGGACACTGTGAAGCATCGTGGCCACTCTTGTGGCACGCAAAGCATTTCACTTTGCTTAGATCCTTCTTCTTTCCAGCCTATGGAGCTAACTCTCCACCTGTATTCCCCCTACTCCTCCTTGCCTAACTTGCAAGGGCCAGATTCTAATCATCACTAACCTGTTGACCTACTGAAGATTCCTCCCGATTCTCCTCCTAGATGCAATCATCCCATAGCCTGTCAAAATCGAGGAGTTTCTCCCATGCAATGATGCACTTGATGAATGTGGTTCATGGCTTAGAAAAAACAATCAAGGTCATCCTCACCAACTCCTCATCTGACACGACTTCCCCAACAGCTACCAACTGATCACTTACCTGAGTGATCTTGGTGAGATAATTGGTCATCATATCTGGTTTGGTCATCTTGGTGTCTCTGAGATTTTCCCTCAACACCATCTTCTTGTTTGTATTGTTGCTTTAAAAAAAGTTCATCAAAGCTACAAACATCTCCCTGGTTGACTTCTTCTCAGATATGTGAGGGATCAAATGATCTTTCACCGCATCTAAGATGATCCTCCTGGCTTTCACATCCTTCAAATCATGGGTGGCCAGGTCCTTTGGATTCATCGATGGGGTCATCTTTGAGTTACCAAACTCCCACAACTAGTTCTCCATGAGAACTAACGTGACCCTCGCCTTCCAAGGGACGAAATTAGATGCACCATCCAGCCTATCCTCAAACCTGTTGCGGCCATCTCCAAATAAAAAATATACCGAGAACACAAACTCCTGAAAAATGTGCCTAGTCCTTCAGGCACAAAAATTGAATAATTTTGTACTTAGTCCTTCAAGCACAAAATGATCTTTGGCTTCTCGAATGCCTGCCCGAGACCCGTTGCCCGCTGCTCGGACTCTATTGTCTGTTGCATGGATCCGTTGCCCGGACTCCTGCCCACAGCCTTTTGATGCTTCTCGAGGCTTCCTGTGGTCATCCCAACTGTTGCCCAAGCTTATTTTGCTCACTGCTCGACGGCTTCTCTAGGATGCTCGAGCCCATCTAGGTTGCTCGACGACTTCTGCGTCCTCTGTTGTTGCCCTGTGTGGCGGCTCTGCGGCCTTGGTTGTTGGTTGGTCATGCTGCATATGTTAGTCTTGCAGTTGTCCTCACTTGGCGACTGCCTATCCCCAGCCTGCAGCTCCTTCACTATCGATCGGCTCGCTTGGGCCCCCACACACCTGCCTTGTGTCGTCACCTAATAGTCGATCCTCAGCCCGCTGCTCCTTTTCTGTTGGCGACTGCGGCTGCAACCCGCGGCTTTCCTAGCACGCGCACCCGTTTGTAGCCCCTACACCCAATCTCTCTTCAGTGGCCACACAGCGTACAACTGCTACTAGCATCCACGTGGTTGCTATCACAACCCAATCTTCCCAGCACCAACCTTTTACGGTTGTCACGCACCCAGCGGATCAGCCCGATCCACTTAGGTCGACACCTCTACTACTACTACTGTAACTTCATCTCAACCCTCGGGCGCTCTGATCTGCAGCATATGGCAGTTGTACGGCCCGTACGACTGTACCCTTTTCTTCTTCTTTTTTAATTTATTTGTTGTTGGGCCTACACAAGAAAAAAAAAGATTCCCATTGTTGTGCCCCTGCAAAAATCACGATTTGTGTATACCTAGCTTCCTCCTCAAAGTTTATCACGTTCTGATACCATGTTAAATTTCGAACAACCCAACACCCAGCAATTTACTTCCTAGCAAATCCTTGTTGTAATAAACTTATGAAGCATATTTTATTAAATAAAAGCACGGCTAAGTTTTAATTATCTAAATAAATAAATCAACGGAAGCACAACAAGGAAACCATACACATTTGCACACGTAATTTTCTAGGTAAATACCCTTGGAAAAATCCCCAAGGGAAAACTAGTAGTTTGTTGATTTTATTAAGATAAAATCAGGGCTCTCGTCCTAGGATAATGGCCCACCTGAGGAATAATACAAAACAACAAAATAGCCTGGCCTATCACACCTGGTTTCCACTCCTATGTCACCCCTTTGCTCCTTTCCTTGGACCCTACCCCTACACACTTGGATGGAAGTCCTCCACCCAATCAATGAGATATCACTATCTCACTATGTGTGTCTCATCCTCTCACATAGGTTGTTTTTTATAATCTTGAGTTTACCCTAAATCCAAAACCCTAGATCTCCAAAATGATCAATGGGAGAGATTAGAACTCACCATCACTTTAGATCTAATGGCTAGGATTTAATTTAATTCACTAATGCCAAATACTTGGGCATTTAATTAAATTAAACTCGCATTAATTACAAAAGTACATTCACTTTAATAATCACTTATTAAAGGTCCCCGAGGTGTAGGACAGTCGGTGACGGAGTGTGTTGTTAAGGCACTCCGTGATGTTAAAGTCATCGGTTCGAAACTTGCACGGACAAAAAATCCAGCCATGTTAAGGGTTGGTGTGGCTTAGGCCGGGTGCGATCCCCGGGTGATTTTGACGGCTTAGATGCCCCTGAGTCGCGGTTTCTTAGCCACAAGTTAGTCCCACGTGTCATGGACAAACTAACAAACAAACAAAAAAAAAATCACTTATTAAAGTGAATCTCCCAAGTCCTGAGAGGTATTAAGGACGACTTCCACATGTTAGACACAAAACCGATGTGGAAGTACCTGTTTGATGCTACAAACATCAACAAGTGGCACAAAGGACATCTCCCAAGAGTACAAAAGAAAACCTAGAGCTAAAAAATAGAAGAAAACCTTGTGTATCACATATCGTAGGGAGTCTCTACATATCCATGGAACTGAATAACCACAAACATGTTGTTTAAAACTGGGGACTTACCTTAGTATTTCCACCTGTTAGCACACTTTTTCACCCTCCAATCAGATCTGATAATTAAAGAATCAGCGATGGAAAAGTGGCTAATTCAAGGAGAGAATGCCCCAAATTGTCACTGTTATCCCCACTTTTTAGGGATAACTAGGAGATCATGCCTTGAGGCCCACAGGCCCTAGACATGGAGTACCGAGAGCAAGATTGACCTAAGCATAGCCCTGGAGGGCTCATCTTTTTCTCCCATCGTCTTTTGTCTTGACAGCAGCAGCAGCATCCATCACCATCGGATTGGTCTTATATCAGAAGAGGTTCTTGCTCCATGAGGTAATTGGTCCAGGTATCATGGTCTGTGTCACCTTTGATCATTGAAACCTTTAAATATATGCATCTCATTCCTTTTATTCCTAACGACTGCTTGGATCTTACATCTGCTCACTTGACCATGTTTGGGGGGTTTGACAGGGTGCCCTAGCAAGCCTGTGTCTGTAGGTTTTTGGTTTGCCACTGAGGGGATTTCTGAAAAGCCATCGTCCGCTCCCATCATACTACCACTTTTACATCTTGTTTCCCGCTCATCTATCCCATTCCCCTCGTTTGGGCATTGGGTTGACCTATTTTCAGGACTGCACCTTACCTCGTGGGAAGAAGGGGCTAAAGGCCCAGAAGGTAAAAGCAAGCTGGTAAAAGATAAAAGCCTAAGAATAAACCTCGAGATGCTTCACCCAGGGATCCCCGAGAAAGCAATAAAAGGCTTCTCAGTAAGAAACAAGAGGGACCCGGAAAAATAATAAAACAAGACCTAATCAGAGAATAGGGGGTCTCATCACGAGCCAGCCTATTAGGTTCATGGGTATCTAGCAGTATGACATTGCCACCAGTTGATTACCACGCCAGGGCTGTGACTCTTGGTTGCATGGCCAAGGGAAAGGGGGTCTCATCACGAGCCAACCTTCTCATTTCTGCAAAAGTACTTGTGGGCAACGCTGTCAGCTCTGGTCACCAAGCCAAGGCAGTGTCCCCTAATTAGCTCTTGAACCAAAAAAGCAAATCAAAGAATAAAAAGAATACAAAGAATAAAGGCAAGAATGGGCTTGGAAAAAATGCATCCATGACAAGTACAACTCGCCTTCTACAAAGGCACCTACAGGTAACACTTATGCATCCTTGGCCCACACTGCACCCACATGCTTGGACATCCCTTGACCACATCACCTCACTTACATGGCTTGGATGAGGTCTTTTTGGGAACTTTCCTTTTTTCTGTGGACACTAGCCCAATAGGAAGCCTTGTCCTTTTCCCCAGACTTGTATTGCAGGCTTGTGTAACATCTTTGAGCTATTGATTGATGTATTAGGGATTTTATGCATGTGTTTAATAATATTAATGATGAAATGTGATTTACATTGCTATGATCCCTGTGACTGATGAGCCCATGGAGGGCGTAGCCTTTGATGTGCAGGACCATACCTGACAGACAAGTACCATTTGGACTGGTACACATGGGGAGATGATCAGTTCGGACCTCCATGGGGCTGAAGAGCCCATCAGATGGATGCTAAGACCCCACCATGGGGCAGAAACGAGACAGAGATGGATAGGTGTCTTACACCAGAGAAGAAGAGGACGTTCCACCAGAGGCACCCTGGCAGAGCTTGACCTAGGGGGATTTGCTCTTTTTCAGTGGAACGTTGGCCTTGGAAGGCCTAGGACGTCACCCATCATAGCCATGATGTCATCCAGCAGTATGGACGTTTTGGGAGGCAAACTGGGCAGTATTGGCACGTGTGGCAGGTTGGAGAAACCCAAGGAGGGCTAACGTTTTGCTCCAGGATGCCCCATTTGCCCTAGAAGGGGCTAACGCCTCCCTTAGAGGGGCTTCTTATCTCTTTACAGCTCAATTAGGGTTTTAATTTGACAATTTAATGTAAAACAGTATGATTTTGATAATTTGGCCTTGTCGACCTTTTACCTGACCTAAAATGTAAAATTAGGTCAAGGTTTTGTATAAATGAGAGATTTTCACTCTCATTTTATCATCACAACTCACTCACTCATTAGTGAGGTCTGAAATTAGCGCCCTATCTTGGGTTATTGGATAATTGGGTGATGCGCACTTGTTGAAGGAAGGCTATTTTGGCACATTTTGGTTTCTCTCTTGAAGGAAGGTGTTACAACTAGGGTTTGCACATTTATTTCTTGGTGAATTGTAAGTATTTTTCTACAAAACTTCTTGAATGAATGGTTGTAGTTTAATTTCTTGCATGTATTTCTGAATATTGTTGAACAAAAACCCTAGGTGACAAGCACACAAATAGGTTCTTGTCTCATGTCCCCTGATAGAGAGATTTTCAGCCATTGAAGAGGAAAAAGAGAGCCTAGCCGTAGCTACACTCCTTTCTCCTTTTCTCCCTTTGCTAGTCGTACCTGTTTGAGCTCAAGAAGGAGAAGATGTCCCAGGCCTAGGTTATCTACACTTAGGGTTGTTTTCTTCTAGGGTTTGATGATAGAGCCTTGTTGTAGCAACACTCTCCCTCATTTGACTCTCTTATCTTGACTTTATCTTTCATGCTAGCCGTTTTTGCCATCTAAGGAAGGAGGAGAAAGCACAAGGCCTTGCCATAGCAACACTGGAGTGAGCCTCTCTCCCCTAGGATTTTGTCTCTGAGGCCCTGCCATAGCAACACTTCAGAGCTCTTCCCTCCAGTCCTTAGCCGTCCTCCTTCAACCTGTGCATCCTTCACTCTTGACTCCATTAAACCCTAAGGCACTGATCTAGAAGTCCTCCAACGTTGAAGTGAAATTGGTCAAACAAGCCTCAAACTCTTTGAATTTTAAACCCTAACTACACTAACCCTAGCTCTAGCTAACCCTACTAACCCTAAGTTGTTGACGTCATCCTTGGTTATTACATCTTAATGCAGCAACGTTTTACTTTATGAGCAATTGAATGTTAGTTAAAGGCATTAACTAAGTCAAGTATTGATTTATTGCATTGAATGCCATATCATTCTAGTATTTATTGGTGAAGTGACATTGTCTTTCAGTGCTATTTTGTAAACATTGACTTCATCAACATTTACTTTCAAATTGCTTATATTGAATATCAGATAGTCTTTGATATATATGAAGTACTAACCAGAGCCTGCATATATCAGTTTATTGTTGCTTTGTTCTCGGGCAGGGATTCTACTTGGTTATCTATGTTGGCTATAAGTCAGACTATCTGTTTCGGTGATGATCTGTGAAGGGGGAAACTTGTCATTGTCTGATTATCCTTTAGCCTCTTCAAAACCCCAAGTCACCGGGGACGTCTCCCCTAGGCCTCACCTCCCTAAAGAGAAGGAACCTTCCCATCGTGGTGACATTGGGTGGGATAGGTTCCTGTTACGTCAGTTTGGCCCTCTACTTTATAGCCTTTCTTCCTAGCTACAAACTGTGCGATAACATTTTGGCGTCGTTGCCGAGGAACACTGAGTCAAACCTTCCTCAGACGACACTTTTTCGGTAATCTTTGCCCCTATGGTTTCTATCTTACAAGCTTACCTGGCAACTCCACTTTGGGTGTTTTCCCTTATCTTTTGATAGTTTCAAGAAAACTATCTGGCGACTCCACTGATGACGAAGCCAACGATGACTTCACAATGGGATCCCGGGAACTACAAGCCTTTAGACATGAGTAACATCTCGGGGTACCCTCAACAAATGCCCTTTGAATACATAAATTTGCTCCCTGGATTCACTGGTGGTGATAAAGAGAGAGCTGACTATCACATGAGAAACTTCTGGAATTTCTTCCTATCCTACCCGGTTGATGATTATGCTAAAGACGTGGTCATGAAACTTTTCTCTGCCACTCTTTCTCACAATACCAAAGAGTGGTATGACAACGTTCTTGATGCCAGTATCACGACTATGGAGCAATTTGAGAAAACCTTTCTCGAGGAATGGGGTATACAACTAGAAGACATCCCAGCACTATTAAAAGAACTCGAGCATATAAAGCAAACTGAGGATGAAACCGTCGGAGACTTCCAGGATAGATTTGAGAACATGCTATATCAAATTCCTGAAAGTCATCATCCCAAGGAGAGATACCTGGTCCATCTCTTTACTCGTGCACTTTTGGGATATATGATTTTCCCTCTTGATAAAATAACCCCAAGGATGCTCAATGAAGCTTACTACATGGCCGCAATGATTGAGAAGAAGATCTCCTTGTTTGATATAGGATGCCTCTTTACCTTAAGTACTCTCAATGGAGAGAATTTGTTTACCCTTGAGAGCTTCATCATTGATCTCCAAGAAGAAGGGGAACAAACCACAGATCGACGAGGGATTGTTGAAGAGATAGTTGAGGAGCCGGAACCCAATAATGAAGTATCAGCATGCCCTCTTCCTCTTGATGAAGCAATCCATAAGCCTTCTCCACCTGCACAACAACAAGACGATAAGGTTAGTTTCTTTCCTTTTCAGGATTTTGATGATACCTTATTTCATGATTCAGAGAGTGATGGAGAAATGGAATCCCCGAATGAAGAGCATCTTCCTTGCTGCAC